>SNQJ01S0128637.1:0-26091 GCA_010110895.2 Picea sitchensis | reverse complement strand
GGTTGTAATACCACAAAGTCAGCTGGATAATTCCAGGACTCAACTGAGATGATTAGGTCTTCAATGACTCCTTCTGGTTTGATTGTAGAACGGTTAGCTAATTCTAGAATGGTTGGGTTTTCTCTGATTTCATTCTTCAATTGTAACAGTTGTGAAGTTTCAAGAGTCATAATATTGATAGCAGCACCTAAGTCTACCAGAACTCGAGGAATTATTCTTTTTCCAATTTTCACTATGACAGTAGGATGGTCGGGGTCACCATATTTAACTGGAGGAGCTTTACCCGACATTAGTGCGGATAAATCACCCATGACATGAACTATGAGGGGATCTTTAGTTTTCCTACCGGGTTTCTTAACACAAATGTCTCGCATAGTTCTGGCATAAATTGGTACATCTCTTAGTTCTTGTAATAGTGGAATTTTGACATAGAGATTTTGTAATTCCCCTAGAATATTGAAAGTAGGTGGCTCAAGAGTTTTAGTCAAAGCTAAACGCTCAGGGAATGGTGGTTCTTTTGTTTTAGCAACAGTGTTTGAGGGCGGTTGTACCTCTTCAGGTAAATCGTGTTTTTTTTATTTCTTCTTTATCGAAATCAGAGGAGGTAACATCATCAATGATAGGTTCTACTATTTTACCAGATCATAAATGAATATCATTGCACTGTGCAGGGAAAAGAGAAAGTATAGGCTGATTTTGAATATCAATGCACTGCACAGCCTTATTATTGGGGTTAGGGTTAGGTTGTACAGGTAGTTGGGGCCTCATCATTTGATTATTCAGTGGAGCACCTG
The DNA here is from genome assembly GCA_010110895.2 of Picea sitchensis. NCBI lineage: Eukaryota > Viridiplantae > Streptophyta > Pinopsida > Pinales > Pinaceae > Picea > Picea sitchensis. Next base: position 25,297 of record SNQJ01S0128637.1, on the reverse strand, counting down.
ATGGTAAAGGGAGTGGTTGTTGAAATTGTGATTGAAGTTGAGGAAATTGATTTGGGAACGGGGGTTGTTGTCCTCTCCAATTTGGATTCCATTGGTTAAGGTAAGGTTGTTGTTGTGAAGGCCAAGGTGTCCATATTGTTGGGTCTATAAAGGGAGGGTTTGTTTGTTGCATGGGTGGGTAATTTATTTGATTAGAGGGTGGGTATTGCATTTGGTTAAAGGGAGGGTAATTTGCTTGACTAAAAGAAGGATAATTATTCCAATGATCAGAAGATGTAAATGGCATATTAGGATTCATACCTTGTCCCTGCGGTTGCCATTTCCTTTTCTGTGTCAAAAAATAGACAACTTCAGCTTCTTCATCAGTTAGTTGTAATGCTGCTTTGATCCTTGGTAAAGAAAGACATTGTTGAGTTTCATGATCCTTATCACAAATGGTGCAAATTGGTTTTTTGTCCAATGGGCATTCCCTTCGTAGGTGCTTTTCTCTGCATTGGGAACAAAAGATGGACAGAGCTGCTTCTACTTCGGCTTGTTTCTTTTTAATCTGCAAGGTGTCCATTTGTGAAGCAAAAGAACTTAACATTTCAGTTTTGAAATCCTCAAGTAAATTACCTATTTCGGCTCTTGTTTCTCCTCCACTGGCTGATTTTTGAACTCTTGAAAATGTGGTATCCCTGTTGTTTGATCTATTCCTTGCAGCTCCTCTTGAACATCTTTTACAGAGGTTAATAATTTCATCATATGATTCTTTAGATATGTCCCATTTTCCAAGAATATTCAGCATGTCTAGACAGTCATCCCTTACTCCTTTTAATAATATTGTTTTAAGAATATCTTTACTTACATCGAGGTGACTGGATCTTTGTAGATTATACTATAGTCTTTCCACAAAGTCCTCCAGATTTTCATCCTCTTTCTGTATCATCTTGAATAGTTCCTCTCTTTTTTCTCTTGTTCGGAAATAGTCTTGATATTTGTGCAAAAACTTTTGTTTCATCTGATCCCATGTTGTGATTACATGACCTCCAATACTCATGAACCATCTTAATGTATTTCCCTTTAATGTTGCCGGGAATAGCTTTAATTTTTTAGCATTGGAAATGTAATCATAACTTCTGCATAATATGTCAAAATCGAAAAGGAATTCATCAAGATCTTCAGAAGATAAACCATGAAAGTTAGGTAAAGCTGAAAGTGGAATATTCTTCATGGGAGCTACTCCTCTAGGAATATCACCAATAGGAAATCCTAAGGTAGAAAAAGAGTTTTCATCGTTTACCTCTACTTCAAGACCTACCTGTTCTTCATGGTGCAGTTCTTCATTATATCCATCCATGGTTTCTTCTGTTTGTTCCCCTAGTGCACTTGCTCAATCCTCAATGTTGTCTGCTGGTTTTTCAACTATCTTTGTTTCAAAGTTCGCTTGAAAGGAAGGTTGAGGATTTGGTTTTCGAGAGCTTGGTCATTGAGGAACAACAGATTCAGATTTTGATATAATCGTGTCGATAAAAGTCTTTCTTCCTCCTCTTCCTCTGCCCCTGCCACCTGTAGGGTCAGTTTCCTTGGGGGGTCCACGTCCTCTCATGCAATATGTACATCTGAAATAAAAATGTAAATGCTTTTGAAATCTATAATTGCCTTCCCAGGCAACAGCGCCAAAATGTTGGTCACTATAATTGCTTATTAATTAAGACAATCAAGTGTTACATAAATTGTCAACCCAGGGAAGTCTGTTATTTCAAAGGATATCACACACTGTATATGCTCAATCTCAAAATCAATTCAAAGTTGTAGTAAAATTACATTAATCACACCTTGCCTTGAACAGACTGAAGTTCTACTTTGAATTATAGTAAAAACAATCTATCTATTGCAGAGTTTAAGATCCAAAGGGAAATAATTATCAGAAGAATCCTGGATTACATTAAGAAACAACAACCTAGAAAAAAGGAACCTTTCAGCACACTGCAAAGAAGACTAACTATTCTGTAACAGAAAACAGGACCCTATTCCTCAAAGCAGGAATCTTCAACACCTGTTTCTGACTAACACATTTTCATAAACTCATTCTATAAATAGAATTACCAATCAAAATGGTTAACAATTACCGAAGACTAACTATTCTGTAACAAATAACAGGACCCTATTCCCCAAAGTAGGAATCTTCAGCATCTGTCTCTGACTATCACACTTTCATAAACTCATTCTGCAAACAGAATTACCAATCAAAATGATTAACAATTACTTAGGAATGAATTGTATGAAAATGATGTAACAATCAGTGGAAACAGAGTTTCAGCAAAACAAAGTTTTAACAAGGTATAGATAAAAACAATATTAACACACTACAGAAACTAATGGGTGAATCTTGTGAAGAAGGTGGGCCCTCTCCTTCTCACAAGACTCCCCAGAAATGAAAGGGACTAAGAAGAAATGCTCAGAATGATCTTTTATTCATCTGTCAAATGTGACGAGTTACAATATCCAAGGTGTACACGCTCCTTCTCTGTAATTCCTTTCTAGATAAGCCTTTCGTAATCCCCCTTCTAATTCTCATTTCTCTCCTATTTAAAGAGGAGAATCCCCTTAATACAATTAAGCATAAAATTACATGTGTACATACAAATCCTATTTTTAGTCTGATCTAATCTTCTATGTTGGAATAGGATATTCTGATCTCCCATAGAAAAATGTTGTTACAGTGGTTGCAATGGTGTTAGCTTGAGGTACAGTTGTTGTGGCCAGTGTAACAGCTCCTTTATTTATCTTTTCTTGTTACTGTTGTATGTGAAATATTGTTTCAACATCGCAAATCATGAACTATTTCAGCAACGGGATTTGCGTACCGTTTGACTGTTTCAGCAACGTGGTCTTCAAGCAGCAATGATGGTTGTAATGGTTCTAGCTTAAGGTACAGTTGTTGTGGCCAATGTAACAGCTCATTTTTCTTGTTACTGCTGTATGTGAAATGTTGTTTGAGCATTGCAAATCACAAACTATTTCAGCAACAGGATTTGCGTATTGTTTTACTGTTTCAGCAACGTGATCTTCAAGCAGCAGCGATATATAACTGCAGTCTTCAAACTGTTTCAGAAACTATATATTCATGATTAATGGCTAAGTATGAGAGTAATGTAAAATTACATGTAAAACAAATTAAACATATAGCAAAGAGAAGAAACGTTATATACCTTTGGAAAAATAGATTAAGGTGATAATGTAGGCTTAAATATCAGTGGGAAAATGATGTAATGATAGAAAAATGTATGAGAAAAAAGGTACATTATAGGGTCCTAATATCCCCCCAACTAAAAAGGTTGCATGTCCTTAGGCAACTTCAATCTGAATCAGAATCCGGATACCAACTCTGGGCATGCAAATTACTTAAGCAGTAGTTGTAGAAATTATTGTCTGTTGGTGCTCTAAATCCTTGAACACGTTGTAGCCTTTGCCAAGCTGCTGCCTCAACCTTCTTGGGCAACTTATGATGAAATTGATACTTCTTTGTTGGGATCCACAAAATGGGAAAATGGAACTGATAACCTATCCAATTTTCAGCGCATTGTTGGACACATTTGATGTAACTAGGTACCCGGGAGATTTCTATCTCAAGATTGGTAGGACTAAAGGGATTTTGCTCCTGCCTTTTCTCAGAATATTGTTGCCAAAATGTGTTATTTTCTTTTAGGGTGGCAGTCTCTGTGGATTTAGTAAACTATTGACAATCCTGAAGTACTGTTGCCTGTAATTGTCGTATATATTGAGTCATCCCCGGTTTCTTCAAAAATTGATAATATTCTGCAACAAAAGTGGAAGCGTTATGTGGTTCTGAACGTATCCAAAGGATATGGTTATCTTCATTATGCTTGGCATCTAGAAAATCATTTTTCCACGTAATCTGGTTGGTAAGGAAGGAGACAAGTGCCCGAATCTGGATATCACCAACAAGAGGGTTAAGATTAAGCTGTCTGTTCTCAGGAATGGCTTCATTGTGAAGATATACCTCACATAATAGATGTTGATCAATAGTAGAGGCTTCTGCAAAAGTTTGAACAAAATCTTCTGGTTTGAACACTGCATAGAGTCTTCCTTCTTTGATTGATTTAATCTGAAAGAATGCAAGTCGTTCTATAAGGAAAAGAGGGTAATTTGAGGATGGTTTCCTAGCAGCCAACAATTTTTGTACCAAATCAAACATTGGGAGCAATTTTTCTTTTAACTCTTCATTCTGCTTCTTATGGGCACAAAATTCTTTGCGTCTTTGCTCCAAAGCTTCCCAATTTGAATAGATGTGGTTCAGCTAAAGTAGTATGTGCTCCTGCAAACTTTTGTCCTGTGTAATAGCAAACTCCTTTTTCCATTTGTCCGTTATTACATGTTCATCCCATGGTTGAGTTTGTGTTTCAGCATCGCAAGTGGTAGGCTAAGGTAGGGTATGAGTGGCTTGTTCCACAAGAGTAGGGGTACTGATCTTGCCAAGAGGGGAAGATTCATCAATAGGCGGAGTTTGTGTTTCAGCATCGTAAGTGGTTGGCCATGGTAGAGTCTGAGTGGCTTGTTCCACAAGAGTAGGGGTATTGATCTTGACAGGAGGGGCAGATTCATCAACAGGAAAAGTTTGAACAGCTTTACTAATGAAAATAGGAGCTTTGGATTTAACAGTTTCTATAGGCCAGGGTTCCTGTAGATTAGCTTTGCTTTTTGTAATTTTTGAAGGTCCTACTGGTTCTTGTGTAACAGTAGGGCATTCCTCTTTTTTAACTGCAAAAGTTGTGGGTGCAGGGGAAGCTCTAGGCATTGGGATTTGAACCACTTTGTAGCCTACTTGATTATAAATATCCCCATATTGGCTGCACATATACTCTCTATACTGATCATCTTTTGTGTTTTTCTCTTTCATGGCCACTACGCAAGCTAAGGTATACAAATTAAGTTCCCTGTCATAGGCTTCCTTTGCCATTACTAGCTCTTTCTTATAAGCTTCCAGTTCTGATCTTAGAAACTCATTCTCTTGTAAGAGAGAAGCCATTGTTGGTTTTGGTTGTTGATCTGTCATCGGTGTATCAGGAGGGGTGACTGGTTTTTGTGTAACGGTCACAACCTCAGTAGTTGGTTCTTGTGGAGCGGCTACAAAATCAGCAATTGATTCTTGTGTTTCAACTACTTGATGTAAAGAAAATAGTGTTTCAACACCCTAGGCATGTGATTCTTGAATTTCAGGAATAAAGTCAGCAGTTGGTTCTTGTGTTTCAGCTGTAGTTGGTTCTTCTGTTTCAGCTACTGAATGAGTAGGGGGTTCTTGTGACAGCTATTGAATGAGTAGTTGGTTATTGTGTGTCAACTATTGTTGCAGCACCTTGGGCATCTGATTCTTGTATTTCAGGAATGAAGTCAGTAGCTGGTTCTTGTGTTTCAGCTGTAGTTGGTTCTTGTGTAACAGCTATAGTTGGTTCCTATGTTTCAGCTACTAAATGAGTAGTTGGTTCTTGTGTTTCAGCTACTGAATGAGTAGTTGGTTCTTGTGTTTCAACTACTGAATGAGTAGCTGGTTCTTGTGTGACAGCTACTTGATGTAAAGAAAATGATGTCATAGCACCTTAGGCCTCTGGTTCTTGTGTTTCAGTGCCTGCAGGTTGAACAGGTAAAAATTATGGGATATGACAGGGTGGAGGTGTACGGGTTCTTAGAAAAATGGGTTGGGGGTTTAGGGTAGTGGCAATAGTTGATGCTTTGGTTGAAGCCCTCGTTCATTTTTTTGGTAAAAAGGAAGGAAAGGTAGTAGTTTGCTTCTTCCTTTTGTGAGTGGGTTTTTCCTCAGTGATGGGGTAGGGAGGGTTATCAAGTTTGTCTACTTCAGAATCATCGCTGAGGATATGAACAATAGGAGTAGATGATTCTGGTAAATTGTGGGGAGGACTTGGTATGGTAGGAGGGTTAATTGGATCTGTAGGTGGATTAATAGGTATTTCTAGAGGGTCAGGAAGATTTTGAGGTTGATATTCATGAGGATGTTCAGCAGCTTCCTGAGGGTTTATGGGTGGATTGTTTAGGAGAGGATTTTGTTGGGAAAGACCCTTTTGGATGAGTAATTGAACAAGACAGTGATGGGTGAGGGAAAGGATGGGATTTTTATCCTGTTTACAGTAATGCGACATATTTCTAAGACATTCGAACAGATAGTAAGGAATATTTACCAGTCTAGAATGTCGTAAATGATATAACAAGACAAATTCGTACTGGTAAACTACCTGGTATCGGCCTTCACAGGTAAGGTAGTGCTTGACAAACTCTGCAACTTTCGGCCAAGGAGGCGACAATGAGCTAAGTCGAACACCCCGGGCTTTAGGCTCAACTTGTTCTCCTAGCAAGAGAAAATCCTGCTGGGCATTAAGGATAATGTGTTTGCGGTTGAACCATCGAATACCAGTGACGGGAAGACTTGAAACCTGTGTGATATCATCCTCTGTGACTGGAATTCGAACCCCTTGAACAATAGAATGGTCTTGTTGAAGATTCTGAGCAAATTGAAGAACATGTTGTTGATTAAATCCCTGGAGCCTCTGAAAATAACCCAGCCAGCCTGCCTGCTGAAAGATTTGGTAGACTTCTGGATACAATTCTAGCAAGGTTGTCATGGCGGGTTCATATCGTATAATAGGACATCCAATAGCTATTCATCTCAGTAGAATGCATAGTCAGAGAGTCAAGTAACCGCACCCGAAGAGAGTAAGTTTTGCGGATGAGGGTATGCAAATGATGGTGAAAAAAAAAATGAAATGATGGGTAAAAAGAAGTGACGGTAGTCGGCTCGTGTGAAATGATGGCATAAAATTTCGATATTTCCCCCCCCAACTATGTCTAAAATAGTGACTTTAAGTGAATGATAATAATGAATCGAGATCTTCTCATTAGCCATAGTTCAATTGTATTTACATATAAAGTTTACATACCTCATCCTTACCTTTGATTCGTACTTCGAAAAATATAGTGTCTGTTCATAATAGATCTGCAATAACCATGGGAGAGACTTTGGATTTATGAGAGAAATTGTATCAAGGGTTTGTTTAATCATGGGAGAAGGTAGTGAAAGGATAGAATGTAGTATGAAAATATGAGAAGTGAGAGCGAAAGAGCTGAAAAAGATGTTTTTATTGACATGAAATGTTGAAAAAGTGGTGTTTCAGCAACAAGAAAAGAATGGAAAAATGCTCATTGCAGAGTGATGTTTTAACAATGGAAAATACTGCTGAATAAATGGTGTTTCAGCAGCGGGGAAGAGGCCCGTGAACATTTCTTTATAAATCAAAGTGCTATTTATGTTATTTTTCTTATATCATTTATGTGTTATTGTGGAGATTACACTGGTTATATTACTGTTATTTTCCCATTTCTAGCATTTTATTTTTGTTCTGCATATTTATTATATCTGGTATCTTGTACAGTTATCGATTAAAAGAAGGCTTATTGAAAGGTAGACGATGTCAAATAAAGGAAGGTAATCATCCATTCAGTGAGAGATCATCTACTACCTCGCATCTCTACCCTGAAGACAAATCATATGATTTATGATGCATTAAAGAAGATTTTTGAGAGAAACAACACAAACGGAGCTCTTAGATTGAAGCACCAGCTTCAAAATATCAATATGATGAAATATGACACCATTGTCACTTTATTTATGAATATTTCATAGATCAGAGATCAACTAGGTGCCATTGGAGAAACAACAACAGATAGAGAACTTGTTATGATTACTCTCAATGCTCTTCCAAGACATTGGGAACCATTTCCTCAAAGTATCATTGGAAGAGAAGATCTACCTGAGTTTGATCATCTATAGACAGATTGCACTTAGAAGGAAACAAGACTGATATCCAGATGAGTGCAAGACTCACATCATGATGAAAATCAATATCTTGCTTCTCAAGCAAAGAAAGACAAAAGAAATAGAATAAATTTCGACAAAGCATTCAAAGACAAGAAAACTTCAGCAGCTTCATGTCATGAACATAGAAAAGACATATCAAAGATTCAATGTTTCAGACGTGACAAGTATGGACACATTGCAAGAAATTTTCCTAACAGGAAGAAAGGAAGACAACATGCATCCACTACCAATTTTGATTCAAAACCACATCAAAGAGATTAATACATAGGAGATGAGGCATTCTTCTTAATATCTCATCTTTCTCAGGAGGACCAAAAGCAAGATTGAGAATGATTGTAGACTAAGGTAAGTTTTGTACTACATTCCTTATTTTATTTCATCATTACTATGTAGTTGCTTGCATTTTGATAATGAAGGGTATTATCCCTGGTATGGGAGCCCTAATGACTTGGACCATTATCCCTGGTACGGGAGTCCAAATTTTCTTGGTTGGTTATTATTCTAGTACAGGAGGCCATTTTGGTTGTTATCCCTATGGGAGGCCATATTGGTTATTATCCTAGTACGAGAGGCCAGAAAAGTACTGTAGAGGTAGTAGAGGACCTGAGAAGACATGGGATGTCTCCAGGATAGCAACACAGGAAAAGGATGATGTCACAAATTCCTCCAGGACAAATGTTTATTCTTCTAAATTTAGAGGGAGTCAAACTACTTGAGAAGAAGGAAGAGACAGTACCTTCTCCCCCTTTAGCATTTCAGAGTTACATATCCAGTTGATCCACTCAATCCTGTAGCTCTAGTTGATGTTCCTAGAGACATTGCAGTAGGCCAGAAGAGGCATGCATGGGCTCGACAGACTCTTAGGGAGGCAGAGGGACATGCAACTCCTCATGGTACATTCCGAGAGAGAGAGACCACAGATATTTTCAAGCTATGTTTCAGCTATGAGCCACATAATTGATACTAATCCTTCTTGTCATCGAGAAGTAGCAGGTCAATAGGTTTGGCAAGATTCCATGATCGAAGAGTATCAGTCCATCATGAATAATGATGTGTGGGATATTGTTCTGAGACTGGAAGGGAAGTCTGTAGTGACTTCCAAGTGGATCTATAAGGTCAAACATGCAACTGATGGAAGTGTCGAGAAGTACAAAGTGATCTTTGTGGCTAGAGGATTCTCTCAGGTGAAGGGAATAGATTATGAGGAGATATTTTCTCATGTTGCCCAATACACTTCCATTCGTATGATTATTTCCCTATTTGCATCCATGGGTTGGAGACTACATCAGATAGATGTAAAGACGGCATTTTTCAATGGTGAGATTTGTTGGTCACTATAATTGCTTATTAATTAAAACAATCAAGTGTTACATAAATTGTCAACCCAGGGAAGTCTGTTATTTCAAAGGAAATCACACACTGTATATGCTCAATCTCAAAAGCAATTCAAAGTTGTAGTAAAAGTACACTAATCACACCTTGCCTTGAACAGACTGAAGTTCTACTTTGAATTACAATAAAAGCAATCTATCTATTGCAGAGTTTAAGATCCAAAGGGAAATAATTATCAGAAGAATCTTGGATTACATTAAGAAACAACAACCTAGGAAAAAGGAACCTTTCAACACACTGCAAAGAAGACTAACTAATCTGTAACAGAGAACAGGACCCTATTCCTCAAAGTAGGAATCTTCAGCACCTGTTTCTGACTATCACACTTTCAAAAACTCATTCTGCAAATAGAATTACCAATCAAAATGATTGACTAACTATTATGTAACAGAGAATAGAACCCTATTCCCCAAAGTAGGAATCTTCAGCACCTGTCTCTGACTATCACACTTTCATAAACTCATTCTACAAACAGAATTACCAATCAAAATGATTAACAATTACCTAGGAATGAATTGTATGAAAACAATGTAACAATCAATGGAAACAGAGTTTCAGCAAAACAGAGTTTTAACAAGGTATAGATAAAAACAATATTAACACACTATAGAAACTAATGGGTGAATCTTGTGAAGAAGGTGGGCCCTCTCCTTCTCACAATATTCTCTAGAAATAAAAGGGACTAAGAAGAAATGCTCAGAATGATCTTTTATTCATCTATCAAATGTGACGAGTTACAATATCCAAGGTGAACACGCTCCTTCTCTGTAATTCCTTTCTAGCTAAGCCTTTCATAATCCCCCTTCTAATGCTCATTTATCTCATATTTAAAGAGGATAATCCCCTTAATACAATTAAGCATAAAATTAAATGTGTACATACAAATCCTGTTCTTAGTCTGATCTAATCTTCTATGTTGGAATAGGATATTCTGATCTCTCGTAGAAAAATTTTGTTACAGTGGTTGCAATGGTGCTGGCTTGAGGTACAGTTGTTGCGGCCGGTGTAACAACTCCTTTATTTATCTTTTCTTGTTACTGTTGTATGTGAAATACTGTTTCATCATCGCAAATCACAGACTGTTTCAGCAACGAGATTTTCGTACCATTTGACTGTTTGAGCAATGTGGTATTCAAGCAGCAATGATGGTTGTAATGGTGCTGGCTTAAGGTACAGGTTTTACAGCCAGTGTAANTTTTCTTGTTACTGTTGTATGTGAAATGTTGTTTCAGCATTGCAAATCACGGATTGTTTCAGCAACGGGATTTGCATACTGTTTGATTGTTTCAGCAACGTGGTCTTCAAGCAGCAACGATATATAACTACAGTCTTCAAACTGTTTCAGCAACTATATATTCCTGATTAATGTCTAAGTATGAGATTAATGTAAAATTACATGTAAAACAAATTAAACATATAGCAAAGAGAAGAAACGTTATATACCTTTGGAAAAATAGATTAAGGTGATAATGTAGGCTTAAATATGAGTGGGAAAAGGATGCAATGATAGCAAAAAGTATGACTAAAAAGGTACATTATAGGGTCCTAACAAGATTGAGGAAGAAGTTTACATCCAGCAGCCAAATGGATTCATGATACATGATAAGGAGTCTCATGTCTGCATGTTGAAGAAAGCCTTGTATGGACTAAAGCAGACACGTGTGTGGTATGAGAAGATTGATGTATACTTGATGATTTTGGGCTTCAAGAAGAGTGTTGTTGATACCAACATATATTACCACATTTTTGGTGATGAGTGTCTGATTTTGGTCCTATATGTTGATCACTTATTCCTTGTCGGTTCAGAAAGCCTTATTTTTTAATGCAAGTGTGCATTGACTTTTGAATTCGAGATGAAGGACCTTGGTATGATGAACTACTTCTTGGGAAGAGAAGGATGGAAAAAGACTGATGATATTTTCCTAAGTCAAGGAAAATATATAGTGCAGACATTGAATAAATTCAGGATGATGGACTGCAAATCCATGCCTACACTGATGGTGATGAATTTGAAGAAAATGAATGAGGCTTCTACTAATTCAGGTGATATTGATCCACATATTTACAAACAGTTGATTGGATCATTGATGTATTTGGTTAACACCAGACCTGATATATTCTATGTAGTGAGTGTACTCAGCCATTTTATGAGTCAGTCGAGATAGACACATTGGATAGCAGCAACGCATGTGTTGAGATATCTACGAGCCTGAGATATGCCTCCGGTGTAGACATGAGATTCCAAGGATATGACAATTCATATTGGGTAGGGAGCGAAGTGGACCAGAAGACCACATTCAATTGTTGTTTTACTTTGGTATTTGCCATGGTTTCCTGGTGCAGCAGGAAACAGACTTATGTGGCTTTGAGTACCGTAGAAGTAGATTACATTTCATTATGTGTGGCAGTCCGCGAAGCAGTATGGCTTCACAAGCTCCTTGCAGACTTATTTGGTCATGAGATGGATTCCACCATTATCCATTGTGATAACCAGAGTTGTGTGAATCTCTCTGAGAATCATGTGTTTCACGATAAATCGAAATACATTGAGATCAAATACCATTAAATCAAAGATATGGTGCAAAGGAAAGCAGTACATGTGCAGTACCTTTCTACACATGAGAAAGTTGCATATGTCTTCACCAAACCGCTTGCCAGGATGAAGTTCGATTACTTTCGTGAGAGACATGGATTGGTGGAGAATGCCCCCCTAGCTGAGAGGGAGTGTTGATGATTGCATCTTCATGAGACATTCTCCAGGTCATTCTCCTCTGGACTGAGTTGAGATGATCTATGAGAAATCCCATGTGATGGGTGTGTCATACTCCTCTGGACTGAGTTGAGATGACGTGTGGTCTCTTGTCGGGCTCCTCTGGAATGACTTGAGACTACTTGAGATGGTCTCCTATCAGAATCCGATGGACTTAGTTGAGTCAACTTGAAATGGCTCTCCATATGGTACTCCTATGGACTTAGTTGATTTTATTTGTTGAGAGTGAAGTCCCTATGGCCTAGCACAGGTGGATGTGTCCCTAGTGGTTGAGAAATAGAGGATGTGAGAGATCCTTTCTATATTGTCTAAAGAGTAATATTTTTTGTAACCCTAATTTGTATTGTGAAAGGGTACAAGTCATCCCCACCATGTAAAAGATAATTAATATTTTGTAAAGATTAATTATATTTTTTATTTGTATAGGTCGGCCCTATTGTGTCAATAGACACACCTATTGTTGTGTTAAGTCTTGTATATATAAGTGAGTAGATCCCCATTATGGATCACTCACTCACACTTCATTGTAATCTTCTCTCAAGCTACTTGTACGGCTGAATTGTGGACTTCTCTTAGGCGAAATTTTCTAGGTCAAAGAAGCACCCTATTGTGTTCTCTAGGGTTTATGGTGTGGGGGATCTTATCTTGACTCTATAGAAAAAGATTGTTGGGTTTTTCTCTTGATTGAGAAGGGTTTTCCCAGGATAAACTTTTGTGTTCTTGTGCATGGTTATTCTTCTTGTGATCTTGGTTACTACAGCTATTGTATATGGTAATGCTACATTATTTATGGTTCAAGTACATGCTAAATTGAAAAAATCACATGTGCATGAGCTGATCATTAAAATTCAACAGGGTTGACATCAATGACAACCAAAATATCAAAAAATCACAGCTCTATCTGTTTCATTATACCAGCTTACTGGTGTGTTTCATTTTCCGCCATACAGTGCTTCAAACAAGATCATATTTAATGACTCTTGATACCCATTATTATATGCAAACTCAACTAAATGGATATAGTCATCCTACCTAGAAGGCTTGTCCATTACATACAATCTCAACATATCTTCAATTATCTGATTAATATTTTTTGTCTACCCATTTGAATTTGGGAGATATGTTGTATTGAAATTCAAATTATTACAAAATCCTTTAAACAACCCCTTCCAGAAATTGGAAGTGAACTTGGGATATTGGTCTTACACTATTTCCTTAGGCTCATCAAACTGAATTTTATCCCTTTAGAAGAATGGAAGTCCGCTTAGGAACCTCTAAATTTTGACCTTCGCGTATTTGACGAAGCTCACATACTTGAGAAGTTCCAAGAATTTTCTTTCATATTCATCCATAGTCATGTTCCCAATTTTGATTTCAAACAAATCTTACATCTTATTTTCATAATATTTCTCTGACAAGTACTATTGTTGAAAGTATTTCTTGAATTTCTTCCAAGAAATTCTCTTCTCATCAAGGTGCTTAACCTACTTCAATCGATCCCACCACATAGATGTCTTTCCTTTAAGGTGGTAGGTTGCAATTCTAGATTTTTCATTTGATGAGTAATCATGTAACTAGAAATATTTCCTCATTCCCAAAAACCATGCTTCTGCATCCTCTCCTTTATTTTTCTATCCATCAAATGATGGTGACTTGATCTTCCTCATCTCCCCTTGCAAGCTATTTGATCCATGTCTCTTTATATGATTTCTAACATGAGACACATTTGGGTTGCTTACCGACCTTTAACGTGCATATTCTCTTCATTTCGAGTTCCATGGGGAATGATGATGTTGATTCCTACTAGTACTTATTGATTGTCTAGATCCTCCATGATCATTCCTCCTATCATGAGATCTAGATGCTTCCACTTTCCTTGCACTAGCTTCCTAATTTTTACCTGAATATTTTTTGACTTGCTTCTGTAACATATTCAGTATTTGCAGTACTTCTTCCTAAGCCTTCATAATCCTTTCATTGTCATCTATATATCTCTTCACTTCTCTATGCAGGCTTCTCATAGTTACATGCTCCTACATGTCCCTTCAACCATTAGACTCTATCTCATCATTACCCATGATGATATGAAAACCTATAGTTTCTTCTTCATGGATTTAAGACCCTTTTGCATCATCCATATCTCTAGTTATCATGTAGGAACTAAATTCTTCTTCATGTATCTCTAATTCTACAAGATTGTGCATGCAATAATTGTTGATATAATTGAGCATATTGTAAAATATTTAATAAGTATTTTACAAGTTATTCTTCACATCAATTTATGAAGAATACAATGCACCAAGTCATAATATTATTTCTTCAACACATTCTTCTTAGAAATATATCTCCAATGATTGTGCTCATGCCTCATCCCAAGATATGAGCGGAAAGTTACAAAACCAACATGTTATAATTTCCACTTTCTTGTTGCTACATAATTATTTTATTAATTTATGAGAAACATTTTAGCACCCAATTCAAATTTTTGAGTGGTTATATTTATTCTCCTCCTCAATACCTTTCTAACGACTATTTGTTTTCTCAATTCTGAGCTCTGAGCTGAAAGTTATGGTCCAAAGAAGTTAGGATTATTTTTCCTAATTTATCGATGTATGCTACAAGTTCCTTATTTGTCTTCTGGTGCATTTTCAGGTACCCATAACCCAAATCAGGCTCCATCGTTGGATTCTATGGATCATAATATTTCCATAGACTTCTCATGTTCCCCAAACAAAATTTTGAGCAAGGATTTATGCCTTCTCGAAGTAAATTAGTGTTGAAATTTTGCCTTAATTGTTTTGGTTGTAACTTTCTCATATGAGATTTGTTTTGTGCTCGTGATAGCTCATTGGATAGCTCTCTTCAATTTATTCCATTTGAGTTGCAAATACAGAGTGTAACTTGGTATGTAGTATTATCATGGTTTTTTATTGATAAAAAATGTTTATTAGGGTCTCAAAAACGACCTGCAAGTTAATGACCTTCAAAATCCACAAACTTTCACATCAAATTGACTATTTTTTTGTTATAACAACCCTTTAAATCTGAGTCGTTGATATCAAATCATGAGAAATATGGGTCGTTGATATAACTCTATCATTCATTGGTGATCGGATAATTATTTTGTGCACGTGCAACACTTTTCCCCATCCTTCCAACTCAACCATCAACCATCAGCCCATTCCCTTGACAATTGATTTGCAACATAACATGAAATTGGTCGACCTGACAATCGGTGGTAGACCATCAATGATCATCCTTGGAAAGTGAAACTCTTCATAAATTTGACCGACGCTCGACTATCCTCCCATCCTTCATCGGTCATTCCCACTGGCTTGCCTAAAACACTTCCTCAATTCGTCCAACCCAACCATCGGCCACTTCTGGGTTGATGTGGCATGACACGTGAATGTTGACATGGCATGACATGTCATCCTGAGATGTTAATCTGGTTGATGTGGCATGATAGATGGGTTCTTACATGGCATGACATGTCATCACCCTCTTTCATCCATCAATCATTGGCCTTTTCTCTTGGACGACCCAAACACCTCGTCGATTCTAGTCGACACCCAACCATCAGCCATTGGCGATATTCATTGGAGAAGGAAAAAACTTTGTCAAATCTGGTCAAGACCTAACCATCATCCTATCAGCCATCTGTGATTTCCTTCGGCCAACTCCAATGCTTAGAAATGTTGATCAAACTTGGATGAATCTGTACCATCGATCTACCATCAAGAATGATCTCGGTTGTTGTTTGTATCAACTTTACCCAACTCTATTGATGCTTGGCCATCAGTTGTCAAAGATTTATTTTGGGCACATGAAACTTTTTCCAAAATCTGTCAATCCCCGACCTTCGGTCGTCGATGATTGGAGACCTCTTTTGGCCAAACTCAAATTCTTCGTCAAATTAGCTGACCTGATCATTGGTCATCGACAAGTTCTGTTGGTGAACTTCGACACTTAGAATTTTTGGCCAAATTCCCTCACAAATTTGGACAATTGTTTTTCTTGTTTTCCCAATTGTTGAAATTTGATCTCAGTCATCGATATGGAAACCTTACAAAACTTTGAAATATTAAAAAAAAAAAAAATATATATATATATATATATATTCAAACGAATATAGGTCGTCGATCGCGAGTTCAAAAGTGATCTTGGTCATCGATTCATTAAACTCTCCCATCTCTGTACGCCTCCATTGAAATACAAAATTCAACCTTGTAGGACGAATTTAACTTTGTGATATATTTGTTTGATGCCATTACAACATCTTATACTTTTCTAAGGCATATAAATCTCCAATTTCCCCATGAATTTGGGAATTTTCACTACAGTTCTCCACCATTTTTCCCAATTTCCATAGACCAAAGTCTGTAATTGTGAATTTACTCAAATTTGCACTATATTTTTTCCCATACAGGTCCAATGTTGAACTTAATCTTCGATGCCACTCTATAACGTACCTATCCCCCAACTAGGTCACGTCACTTGCTAAAATGACCCAATTAAAATTTCTAATATCAATTTAAAAAGAGAAAATAGAACACAACATGGAATTACAGCTCATCCAGTTGTACATACTAAATAAAAACATAAATAAAACAACTCTATATGTGCACAACAACAAATATGTATAGATATCATCATTCTATCACAAAATATAGATTTGTATGCATCAATTCTACTCACAACAAGTAGCATTTAACCAAGATAACTTAGATTAGTTTACAAAGAAACCATTTCAGCATTTAACAAGAATTAACACATCAACTAAGAACACTTAGATTAAATATATGCAACCTGCTGCACAGGAAGGACGTTCCTCCCAACCGTAGGATTTATTTTCCTTATCTCAACATCAAGCCACCCCCAAGCTGGGGTTATGAATCCATAAGAGACGATCATCCCTAAGGCTGGCTAAAGTTCCCCTCTCAACGGTCAAAAATCACAGATGATTCTAGTCCACTAGATTTCTTCCCCTCAACCTGCACAACCCAAGGGATGGAATCCCCCTTCACTACTCATAATCCCTCAAGTATTTCCACTCCCCTCTAGGGATTCCAACACATGTGATGCAGGAGCATCGTTCCACCTCAACAATGCGCCAACATTCCAGCACATCAGTGCACATTTCAAAGAACGAGAGGCATTGACCCTCCCATTTTTAAATTCAAAATATGATTCTATAGGGATTTTTGTTGTAAGGATGAAAAATTCCAAGCCATACCTTTGTATAGGTAGTGGAGAGAGTCACCTTAAATGGTTGACTGTAAGCAGGTCTTGGTCTGAGTCAGATATGGACTTTTCATTTATGTAATGAAGTCATAGGAGTATGTTGTCTTAACTGAGACAATAATGACACTAAGGCAGTCAGGAGGATAAGCTCGTAGAGCCCTCTTTTGAAAAGAGGAGAGAGATCTTTGTAGAGAGGTGTTAGAAGAAAAACTCAGGATAGAGTTAGATTAGGAGAACTTGAGAGAACTGGGACTCCGTTGAAGTCTAGTTTTTGTAAACATCTGTATAGACACACAGAGATAATAGAAAAGCAGTTCTTCTTGCATACAGTGTGTTTATGTATTTGCGTTCATTATTATGTTTTTATGTATTTCATAGTTTGAATGCATAAACTAGTGAAGTATTGAACAAGTTTCAATTGTTTCTCTTCTTTCAGTTTTCGAGTGCTAAGAGTGCACATTTGTCCAAAAGCAGTAAGTTAACAGAGGTGAGTTAACCTTTGAAAATATCAGAAGATATATTGTTGAACCTTCATCAACAGAAGTGTAAGGAGTGCACAGAAATAACTCTGTGTTGAGTTCGTAAAAAGACAGAGTTACTGAAAACTCTGTAAGGAGAAGCTCTGCAAGGTGTGCATCGAGAAAGGAGAATGCCAGGAGGGCGAGAAGAATTTATTTTCAAGAAATCCTTTGGATCTAAGTTTGACGAAATCCCAGAAATGCAAGGAGTGCATGGGAGATCAAAATCTTCGAGGAGATCAAGCTCAGAAGGGATAACGCAAGGAGTGCGTGGGTGAAGGACTTATTCTAAGTCCTAAATATCAGAACAGATAATGATTTTAGAAGCACAAGCGAGACCTAGAGTAGGAGGAATTTCAAAGGCCGAAACCTTTGAACATTGACAAAAATCTTCCAAGGTGGAAGAAATCAAAATCTCAGGAGGAGGAGTGAAAGAAACCATCTGATCGGTTGTGGAAGGGAGCCTGGACTGTTAGATATATGTCCAGCGAACAGAGGAAGAACAAAGGAAAGAAACAGATCTAACCTGTTGGAGCTGAGCACAAAGGATCAACAATCATTGGATCCGGATGGAAGTTCACGAACCTTAACGGTGTGTACACGTAGGAGGGTGGACTTGCTAAAAGTCCCAAAGTCCTGAAGTCATTTGGGACCGTCCATCATCTTGGAGTACACGTGGTGAAAATCCATCAATTTTGGACTGAAACGCTCCTAGAGGAATGCGCGCACAAAAGTTTTAAATTTTTGAAGCCTGAAGAGACGAAGAGACGAAGAACCAGAGGGAATTTGAATCATCATATTCGAAGGGACACGCATCAGTAAGTTGTGAGGTCAAGAGAAAGACGAGGATGGAATGTTGAAACATATGAACCCCGAATAGCTGAAGAGCTGAGGGTCAAAGAGAATCTGGACCATCAGATCCAAAAAGGACACATGGCCAAATATCGTGAACTCTGGGTAAAATCATTTTGGGAGAATGTGAAGGAGAAGGGTTTGAAAATGTCGAAGCCTGAACAGTCGAAGCAGACGATAGTAGTTGATCTAGGTTGGACAGGTGTCACCTGATCATGAATTTTGGAGGATCGTACTATGGGGTTTTTTTGAGAAGTTGAGTTTCGAAAAGTTCCAAAGCACCGAAGCCGAAAGCATTCAGGGTCGTTGATCTCAAAGGAGAAACGTGGATCATTGATCTGCGAGGAGACATGTGGAGGATGGAGATTCATTCCATTGGATAACCACTAGATCAGGGAGGACAGGTGTTAGAGGATCTGACACTCCAGAAGGATTCACTTCATAGGTTTGTGTTTGTTGATATTTGAGAATCTCGAACACTGAAGTCCCGGAAACAACAAGGGTCGTTCATGTGAAGGTGGACACGCGGCACCAGATCTAGATCTTCGGAGGAAAGAGAAGGATGAAAAGGTCTGAAGACCCAGAAAATATCTAGATCATTGATCGAGGAGGGAGCGAAAGGACCGTCGACCTGGTTGAGGAGGCTAAAGTCCTGAAGTGGGAATAGAGACATTGATTTAGGAGGACGTGTGGCAGACGATCTGACATTTTGGATAAATCTCTCCGGAAGGAACGGGAATTTGAGAATTGAAATTCTTGAAGGCCGGAATCACGGAGGGGATCCTAGACGTAGATTTAGGGAGATAGGTGGAAACATATCTTCCACTCCAAAATATTACCATACAAAGGAAGCGAAAGTTTTAGAGTCAAAAATCCCGAAGGCCAAAAATCCAGAATCAGCCATAGCCGTTGATTTGGAAGGGATCTACGTGTCGACAGATCGTGGAGATCTAGGATTTCACGTGGAAGGAGGAAGAAGAAGGCAGGAAAGGGGATTTGATAGCATTCATTGATCACAAATCATTGCCAAAAGAGAGAGATCGACGGATGGGAAGGACTGTGGGGCCAGGACATGATCGGACATTAATTCTCCTTTAGCAAGCCGCAATTTCAACCATGGTTTTAACAAAGGGATACGTGGCAGTTGGAGATGAATTACGGGGCGAAAAGCGAGTTGGTCTAAAACCACTCTTGCCTGCACCCACAATCACACATTTTTTCAAGGACACAGCCCGGGGCCATATGAATAAGGGGTTAATCGCAAAAGGTGCTAGCGCCTGAACCTCAGTGTTTTGGAAGCATGCAAGAATAGCTCGCGGGTCTGATAGGACCTTCACACAGAAGGAAAAGGGGCATGTGTATAGTTTATTTGGGTTCAATTAGGAGCTCAAAGAGTCAATTCAACTCATAAATTAGAAAGATCCTAGACCGGGAGGTCGCAGAACCCTAGGACGGGAGGGGGGTTGCATCAGGTGGTATCAAAGCCGATTTTCGTCTATATATTTCAGGCGAAAGAGAAAGAGGAGAAGGCTGAATTTTATTTGTAGACAATAGACAAGAGGGAGACAGTAAAAGGAGATAATCTGATAATATCAAGTGGTAGTAGAAGTTAAATTTTGCCTGTAGACAGCAGGTGAAGGAAGTAGAGTACTGATGCTCTGTGAGAAGGTTGTTGCACGTGCACAGCAACAAAAATTTAAATAGCCAGGTGAGCTATAAGAGAATATGGACATGCTCTCAGATGTAGAGTGATCCATAGGCTTTCCAGGAGGGCAAGTAGAAGGTGTAAATGGCTACAGAAGGCCATGAGCGTGGTCGAAGAGAAGGTCACAAGAAGAAATTCAATCCAGAGATGGATCTGGAGCTCAATAAGATAAGAAAAAGGATGGAACAGCTAGCATTGAGGATGCAACAAGAGGCAAAGGTACACTAGAGGTATGAATGTCCTGTGAACAGGAAGGAAAAATGGCATGTTAAAAAGTTTTTGGCCATAAAGCAGCAACAATATTTGAGAAGGTGGTTGAGGGAATTATAAAAACTCAGTGACACAAAGGAAGAACAGATTCACATATGTGAACCGAAAATTGGGAGACACCTTAGTGATGAGGAGGAGGTGAGATCAAATGAAGATCTCATCAACCACCAAGTGGGCAAAAATGGACTTTCAAGTTTCCAGGTAGGAAATAGAACGAGATTAGTGGAATATCACATATATTGCGAGGGGAGCAGTGATGAAAGTTCATATTTCAAGGTGGGCAATGAGATGGGATTGGTTGATCTCATAGAATGCTAGGTGGGTAGAAGAGAAGTTCCAAACTGCCAAATGGGAAAGGAAAGGAAGGTGAGACTGTTAGAAAGTCTCAGGAGCTCAGAAGTGAGTTCACATCAGCAAGGAGTTCTGATAGGTGAAGATTCATGTGGGTTTGCATACCATGTGAATGAATATTATGAGAAGTTAAATACTTTCACCATCAAAGAAGAGAATCATAGGAGCATTCTGATTATTGTAGGGATCAAGACATTCCTACCAAACAACCAAGTAGAGGCCATTGCACATGATGGAAGTGCAGCAAAAGAGGAAGGGAAGACAGTAGAAACTGTCAAAGAGGAAGAAATGGAGCATACACTGATGTCTACCCCAATAGAAGGAGATGATCAGTCAAAAGAATGGCTCAAAATTTTCAGCCAGGAGGTTGAACAGGAGATGACTGCAGCACTGAAGCCTGCAGTAGAAGAGGAATAAGAAAGCATGGATTTTGCTGATCTGTATGAAGAATTGGAATCCCTATAAAGAAGAGTGATGGTGCAAATATTGCACATCCAACAAGCTAAGTTGGAAGCAGATGGAGGAACATACCATCCAGAGGAATAGCTGGAGGGAGTTAGAGATATTCCAGCACAAGAGGAGCTGACAAAAGCTAATCTATCAAAGAAGGGAGCTGAGCAATGGGTCAGTGATGAGACTGCAAAACTGGAGCCTGCAGCAGGGTGGAAAGATAATTCCACAAAAGAAGAAGAAAACGATATGGGGGGTCAAGATGATCTACCCACTGATAAGGAAGATTTGTAGCAGAGAATATTGCTTAAGAAGATCTAGCCATTGGAGCAACTGGACAGGGTGATAGAGGAGATCAACAAGTTGATGTTGAGGTCAACAGAAGTAGTCAGCAAAGGGGAGTTGAACACAAGAGAGACTGCCATAGTAGCAGGGAATAAACAGAAGAAGAAGCAGTAGCAACAACAACAACATAGTTGGAGAGGAGCAACATGACAGCTCTAAGGGAAAGTTTGGGATCCAAGAGGATTTCAACACTGGAGAAGAGGAGCTCAAGACCAGGAGCTCAGGATTTTCCCAGCAGTGGAGTATGATGCAGGAGCATCACTCCACCTCAGCAACGCGCTAGCATTTCATCACATCAGTGCGCATTTCAAAGAAGGAGAGGAATTGACCCTGCCATTTTTAAATTCAAAATCTGATCCTATAGAGATCTATGTTGTAAGACTGATAAATGCCAAGCCATACCTTTGTACAGGTAATGGAAAGAGTCACCTTAAATGGTTGATTGTAAGCAGGTCTTGGTCTGAGTCAAATATGGACTTTTCATTTATGTAATGAAGTCATAGGAGTATGGTGTCTTAGCTGAAACAATAATGACACTAAGGCGGTGAGGAGGATAAGCTAGTAGAGCCCTCTTTTGAAAAGAGGAGAGAGATCTTTGTAGAGAGGTCTTAGAAGAAAAACTCAGGATAGAGTTAGATTAGGAGAACTTGAGAGAAATGGGACTCCATTGAAGTCCAATTTTTTAAATATCTGTATAGACACACAGAGATAATAGAAAAGCAATTTTTCCTGCATACAGTTTGTTTATGTATTTGCATTCATTATGATGTTTTTATGTATTTCATAGTTTGAATGTGTAAACTGGTGAAGTATTGAATAAGTTTCAATTGTTTCTCTTCTTTGAGTTTTCGAGTGCTAAGACTGCACATTTGTCCACAAGGAGTAAGTTGACAAAGTTGAGTTAACCTCTTAAATGCTCAGAAGAGATATTGTTGAACCTTCATTAGCAAAATTGTAAGGAGTGCACAGAAATAAATCTATGTTGAGTTCATAAAAAGACAGAGTTATTGAACACTATGTAAGGAGAAGCTATGCAAGGTGTGCATCAAGCAAGTGTTACACATCAAAATTACTCAAATGGATAAGTGTCGTATGTTCCTCTCAATTGTCGTAAGTGTCGCATCTTCCTTACAACTTTCGCAAGTGTCGCAAGTTGGTCACAAGTGTCGCAAACGATGTTCGATCATACTGCCATGCCGACGACACTAAAGAGACACTTAAAACATCTCATGTACTTGATTTGAAGCAGAAGAACTGGTTAACTGAAGACAAGGAACTCTTAACACCTGAAGAGAGCTCTAAAACAAAGTTTTTGAGGGGGAGCGCTCCCCTATATCAGCCTTAGGAGCGCTGGTGCTCCCCTACAAGGCATCAGGGAGCGTTATAACGCTCCCCTGCCCTTCTGAAGGAGCACTGCTCACTTTTGGAGCGCTGGTGCTTCCCTTTAGCTTCTCAGGGAGTGCTATAGCACTCTTATGCCCCTTCTAAGGGAGCGCTGCCTAATCTGAGGTAGTAGTTGGCCCATTGAGGAGAATAAGGGGAGGATCTTTCAAGATTAGGAGGCAGTTGTATTCGAATTCTTGGTTTCATCAAGAGATCCCTGATCTAAGGAGAAATTTCCCAACTTGTTCTAAAGATAACTCAAGAGGTTAAGATCCTCTTAACCTATATGAGCAGGCTCTATGATGGTGAAAAGGGGGGAAGAATTGCTAGCATGAAACCTATGATCTCATAGAAAACACACAGTCAGCCAAAGGAGAGTGATCAATGAAGCTGTTGTTATCCAGGTTGTGAATCTTTCGAGCAAGGGTTAGATGAAGGGGACTTGACGAAGTTGTCACATTCGCATCTACGATTGTAAGTACTGTTGTCGTTATTCTCATTAATATGACACGCTTGGCCTATTTCTTTCTAGTTTATGTCTAATGTTACATGAACTTATAATTGATAGATAGATCTGTTTTCAAGCTAATATCAATAGAGCAGGAAGTGGTCGTATCTTGTTTGTCCGCAGAACTCAGCGAGGAGAAAAAGATCGGAGCGCAACTCGGAGCGTGCAGGGAAAAACATCGATAAAGAGGTACTTATGTTATCCTTCCTTCTCGTTTCTTAGTTTAGATAGATTTGAAAGGAATTCAGTGTCCACGTTAAGCATTTTCTGTCTTAGAGTTAAGGTCAAGCTCTTCGAGGTCATCTACCTGTCTGCAGGGAGATTTTCCTACAACAGAAACTGGTGACTCCACTGGGGAGATAACCTCAAATCGAAACCTCTTGTTTTGATTTCTCCTCATTGACCTATTTTTACCCCTTGATTGTTTCAGACCTGGTTCACTCCTCTTTTGATTGGTTTCATGAGCTGATTGGCTCCCTACCCCATCACACTCAGCGTAGTTGTCGAGTTTGAGTTGCAATTTTTGGAATTTTTTGACATTTCTGGGAGTTTTTGAACCTAGCGCCCCTGTCCCTGTGTTAACAGAGCACCAGCACTCCCTCTTAGCCCTATACAGAGTGTTATAATGCTCCTTTCCTTTGGCAACAGAGCACCAACCTCTTTTTGGCCAACAAACCTTCCAGAACTGTATTTTTCAAGGTTTCCCTCTGTGTCTCTCTTGCTGAGTAACCTTGTGAGTCAATGCTCCTTCTCTTCCAGCCTTCGCATCTGTCTTTTTCTTGAAGAACAAAAATCTTACTGTTTGGATTTTGTAGCCTTCTTCACTATTGTTATTGAGTTTTTTTGTTGAGTGAAGTTTGAAATCCATGCATTGTTTTTCTCTCCTCATCAACTGAGTAAAAAATCCTGGTGAAGGTCATCAAAGGCCTACAGACCTCTTCATCTTGATTATAGTCAAGATCATTCTTCTTCAACTTTTTCTTTTGGGTGTGAAGTTTGTTTTTCTCTTTGATTGTTTCTTTTATTTCGCTTTTCGTTTTGATTACAACGAAAGGGTGTATTGTTTGTATGACTTTTGCTTGTGCTAGTTTGATTTTCATTCATACAAAAAGATAATTAGCAAGACGAGCATTGTGTTGAATTGATCTTTATTCATATGCAAACAATAAAAAGCATCTTCATGATTGATTGTGCATGTTAGAAGGCATATCAAAAAAATTTAGCATCACATCAGGATTTGATTGAGAAAAAGAATCGTTTGAGGGAATTCCTTATTTGTGCTTGTTAGTGAAAAGGACTCTCTCTCTCCCTTAGATAGATGTTCATCAAAAAGAAATGACTGCTTATCATATTTTATGCATTTTTGAGACTGAGTCATAATTCCATTCGTTTCACTTCCATGCACCCCTTTTGCATAAAGAACAGCCATAAAATCAACGCTAATTAAAAATTATTTAGAACTTTTTCTTTTCTAGGATCCTCCACCAACAGTAGAATAAGCTTAGTGATTTGGATTAGGCTGTGAGCATAACTCTCCAAAGTTTCCAAAACAAACATTAGCATCTTGAGTTAGGGAGAGTCAAATCCAATTATCGTATAAGTCTGCCTGGGATCCCCC
>SNQJ01S0128631.1:5798-23037 GCA_010110895.2 Picea sitchensis | reverse complement strand
CTTAGGAAAACAAAATTCAGCGACCCAAACAGTCCAGGTACAAACTTGACTCTACAAGAGTGGATATGTTGGGTTCAAGGACTCACACAGGTCGGTTTCACAGTTCTGGTTTTCAGAGGTGTGTGATTATGAAGAGGTCAAAATGCAGAGGCCAGACAAAATACATGGGAATCGAGAATGGCAAGCGAACTCTGGCGAAGCATGGAAGAGTGACCAGCGAACCCCCAACATGAGCTAACTCTTCAGGTTTAACTACATGCACCCAGGTCGACACCTGTCTTCCTGGAGTTGCATGCATTCAACTTAGCATACGTTCCTTTTTCTAGGAACTTAGGACATCACTGATCAATTGTCCACCTTAGCCTTTAGGAAATAATAATAAATTATTATCCCCTTTAGAGGCGATCCCTCTAGCTTAGCCCCTAGGCCCACACACTTAGCCTCCTCCATTACCCAACCTTATGGAATCTTAGTCCCCCATCACTCTTTCTTCGTGGTCGGTCTACATGCAGCGATGTTTATATTTTTATTAATGATTTTGCATAATTACATATAGAAAACAGGCTCCTGGCCTTAGCATCCTAGGCTCTCTGGCCTAATAAACACATAAGCCCACCAACTTATATACACTTGGCTCAACAACCTATAAACATAATTACAATTCATAATATAACTGGGGCACATCCTTGGTGTATTACAATCCTCTCCCCTTATTTTTTCACTATCCTTAGTGCAACTCTTACACAACATCAACAATATTTCCCAAAATCTTCCAAACGATGTGGGTATTCTACTTGCATAGCATCTTCATGCTTCCATTTCGCATCCTCAGGACCATACCCAGTCCACTGGACCCTTACATGCTCTATGGCTCAATTCCGGAGCTGTTTTCTCTTTCGGGTCCAATATGTGAACAAGATGCACTTGCAAGATGCCTTCTTGCTCCACCTGAATCACATTCCAATCAATAACATGATTAGCATCAAGTATAAATTTCTTAAGAAATGAAACATGAAACACATTATGTACAGTCATGGATGCAGTTAATGCAAGCATATATGTAATGTATATATATGTATATACATGCAATTCTAATAACACTATAACCTATATACAAGATACAAAACATACAATAAATAGAGAATTGATACTTATCTTTTGATTGAAAAGACCTTCCACATCAACATGGTCTAGACCAAGGTACCAAACCTCAACAACACTCCAACCAATGATATCTCCTTCCCCACATTCCTATCCCACCCTAGGGGTGTACACCTTCACTATCACACAGTCCATCGGCTGCTACACCTCCCTTTCCTTGGGCTTCAGCAACAAGCTAACTCAGGAAGTCTCAGAGCACCGTGGCTCCCGGAGTTCCAACTTCCCTCAGAGATTTCCAATCAGCATATTCCCCAAGCTACTCTTTGTAGTCAACATTCTAAATTTAATCAACATCATCTCATTTGCATCACTCATATGCAATTATCATGAGAAAACATAAAAGAATTCATTTAGGAACTCCAACTTAGTTCGAAAAGGAATTCAACTTTTTCCCCAAAACATGAAATTCCATTTCATAATTCTTCTTGGTTGTTTCCATATTAAGATTGCAACCTTCCTTGTGGTTTTCCACAAGAACCAAACTACATACCATTTTCCTATAAGGATTCATCTTGCATACTGCCAACAATTGTCAGTATTTCCTGTACATCATAATTCAATTGCAATATGTACAGGACCATATGCATTCAATTTAGAATTGTCTGCATCTAGAAATTCAATCATAATTACCAAACAAATTAATAAAATAGAATGACTCGTCATTCTATGCATATGCATGTTCACAGTAATATCTTTAGGTTCATTACTTATTTTTATGAACACGGAAAATTTCATGTAGTCAATGCTCATGTGACTACTTGACTTGTAACTTTCTTGTTGCATTGTCTAACACCTCCCTGAAATGTCCTCAATTTCATGATTTAAAAACATTTCAGCTGTTAGTAACAATTATTTCCATGCAATAATAAAACATATTCAACCATTGTATTTAGTATACAATTCTATCACTTACTATGCTTGAGTGCAATTCTCAATGCATACTTATTCAATGCACCTTGCATTGAATTACATAATGCTCTTAACTTAGTCATGTATTTCACCATCCATAAGTTGGAATTTTGGTCAATGTGTTAACATATTCTCGACACACTTCCTATTGTCTTCTCAATTAATTGGATGCCTTCCTTTTCAACCTAAACACTACACCAAGAATATAATTATGTGGTGTTCATTAGTGTTAGCAAACAGGTTGCAGTCCAGGTTTTATTTAAAGGTAGGAATATTTTAGTACATGTGTGTCTCATAGCCTTTCCATATCCATACCTTGCCATATCCAACCATGTCCTGGTCTCATATATGACTAGCTTATTGGCATTCTTTCCTATAACAAGTTCTTATCTTTTAATTCTTTGGTTATTACCCCATAACCAAATTAAAATGACATTTTACTATGTCAGTGTGTGCATTCAGAAGCTAAAAAGATTCGAATTAATACAGGCCTCCATATTTTACCACATCCAGTGGTATTCACTCAATAATATAACCATGTGATTTTATAAAATAACTCTGGCTGAGGAAATTCTTACCTAAATTTCCTTTCAGCAATTATGCAAAAAGAGTAATAAAAACTCATACCTGCATGACTCTCATTAATAAATTTTATACTACCTGAATGTCTGATGGCAGTAGAATATTTCATGCTACTTTTATCAAACTTATAACCAACACTTCAACTCTCTGTTGTTTCCCTCCTTATGCAACAACATCACCAACAACACTTGCAAATACACAACCATTCTTTCCTCTGGCTGCCCCAACAAGTTGTAACATACTCGCTGCCACAGAAATTGCAACAACTTCTTTCCCATGTGCAACTTTTCCTTGTTGATCCCAGAAGTCTTCAATTCTTCTCGGATTCCTGGATCTTCTTGTGCTCTCATTTTAGTCACTGTACATGACTATTTTTGTCATGAGCACTTTGTAGCCAAATCAATCTTGGCTGCCTTTGCATTTATAGTCCCAAACTAAGCTGATATTAACCTTCATCTTTCATTAATTTCCTGGGTCCAACTATCCCAATCTCGTACTTGGATGAATCAAATTCCGCACCAAGTTGTTTTATAGACTCTGGATTCTTCAATATCCAGTTACTCTTTAGGACTGAACTTCTTCAGCCCTTTCCCAATGGAATACTTTAGTACTTGAGGTTTTCTTGTACTCTCTGCTTCTCTTTTGCTAGCTGCATAGAATTAATTGAAATTCCTTCTTTTACCTTACCATCATAGATTCAAGTGATACCTCCAACCTCTTGGGTTGTCACTCATGGCTCTATGTCACTTAATATGGATTCTTGCCAGGCACCATCTCCTTTTCATTCAAAACCATGCATATAATTGTTTTCTTCTTCCTGGTTCCTTATTGATTTCACTTTAGAAATCACTTCACTTTTAAATTATTCTTGACTTGATATCTCCATGCTCTTATGGAAATACCTTCACACCCTTGGAGTGCATCAACAATCCTCTACTATTCTAGCTTTCCTTCCTGGAGTGTTGACATGCATTCCTATTAGCTTCATATCTATCTCATGATTTCTTCTTCCATTATCTTAGGATATTCATGGACTTGACTCCATCCAAGAGTTTTTCCTTGTCTACTTTGGATATTTTCCATAACATATTATGCTGATTTTAATTTTCAACATTCCATTATTATTTGGATTCCTCTAATTCAACTCATGCATATTAAACTTCTGTCATTCCATATTTGATGACTTCATGCCATGCTTCCACTATGCATTCTGATAGAAATAATGGAGGTGTTACCTCCAATATCTAGGGCTTATCCTTGGAGATGTCACATCTTATCTCCAAACTCTTTAATATTCCATAAAACCCTCCTTCCTTATTCCCATTCTTTGCATCTCCATATGAACTTATGGTTCATGCATTATCATGTATTGAAAATGGATTTATCCACCTATCATTCACATTTTATGTGAAAATATTGTCACCTGAACTGTCTTCTCCAAACAAGAATTCCATTTGGGGTTTCCAGGCTGCTTATCGAACCCAACATCTGATCCAATGACTTCTGAAAAATATCAAATCTAGAATAAATAATTTTCCTTGAACTTCTTTCTTCTTTATTCTATCTGAAGACATATCTATCACTTTTTATGTTTTAATGTAACCATTACATCTAGAACCCTCTTTCCGAGACCTTTCCAATCACGACTTCCTTGCTCAATTCTGAGCCTTGAGCAAAAATCTATAATCCTTTAAAACTTGTGCTTCCTCTCTGATGCACTTCTTGTGCAGCGATCTCTTTTCTCTGAGTTAATGGCTCTTAGATATTTTATGGACCCTATCATAAAGTTCCCAGGTCTTTAGTACCTCCTTGATGTAGGTCCGAACCAGACGAAACCCATGGGCTTCCTTCCTAACCCCTTTTCCCCTTATTTAACATAATTTTCGGACACTAGTCCTTTTCTCTTAGTCCCCAACCTATGAGACCATGGGTCATGACCAAGAGCTAGATCAATAGGTGATTACTTGGGCCTTCGACTTCTGAATATTTCCAAGCATCATACAACAATATATCGGAGTTCAGATTACCGGACTTGTGAAGTAGGGTGGATCAACAGTCTAGGACTACCCAACATCCAATAACTGACACCCACTGTGGAACTTCAAGCATGTGAGCTCCGGGACTTCATAGCTTTGGAGATTTGGGGCTTCGGAGGATTTCACATCTGCACACCCCCAATGCCCTGAAATGTTAATTTATGAACAATTCCATGTCACCTTTTGTGATGTTATTATGTCTCGTCACCTCGACATTACAAAACTTTTGAAAGTTATTTCTTTTGTTCCCTTAAGAACCAATCTTCCAAAGTGTCAAGTCTCCAGACTTCACAACTGGATCCACACATCCACTGGGACCCATGGTTTCACAAAAAACTTAACGCCCTTCAAATTGTGGGGGCATGCATCCACGGTTTGGAGTAACCCGCCTTTTGTCCCGCAATTCCTCTGACACTGACATGTAACCCCCTAGGAAAACCGTGGTTTGGATTGCGGGACCACCCTAAGAAATTAATTCTCATGCAAATTGGGTCCCCACAATTCCTCCTGGCCATTGATCTACATGTATCATGATCAACACCGGTGTGGGCCCGCCGACCTTTAACTATGTTATTCAACCTCAGGGCCCACATAGTACAACTATAAAAATTTTGGCTGGGTGCACATGGCAGGTATAGGAAAGTTCCATGTCACCTCTAGGTGACATCATCATGACTCACCACTTCGGCTCTTCGGGCTTTCGAGATTCAGACTTCAAGAGTTTCAATTCCTCTACGCTCTCTTTTTCCCATAGCGCTTTCCCCCGGAGTTCATGATCCACTGACGTGTGTCCTCCTTCACGATCAAAGGCTATGAGTGACTTCGACACTTCGGGACTTCAAGAGTTTCAAGCTCACTCCACACTTGAAATATTTCAAAGTGACTTTCCCCAAAGTCTCATATCTATTGACACGTACCCCTCTGGCGACCAACGGACAGGATCTACATCAACTATTTTTCTTTTCTCCTCAATCACAGAACTTTTGAAGTTCTCTCACTCCAGAGTTGTGGATCTTGCGTCACATGTCAACTTGGATCAGATGATTGTCAATCCTTTATGCTCAGATCCAATAGCTTGGGATCTGTTTCCTCCTCAGCGCTCTCCTTTTATTTCCTAGACATAGATCTAATGACCCAGACTCCTTCCAACAACAGATCTAACGAATGTTGTCACTCCTCCTACTGAGCTTCGTTTGTCAAACCTCTTTCTCCTTAGAGGGTTGCTTCGATACTTAGTCAAATTTAGGATCTATGCACTCCTTGCAACAGATCTTCACGTCCCTTCACGAGAAAACTAAATCTATTTCTCCTGATATTTTTGAGTCAAATACTCTGTCGACTCACTCCTTGCACCCAGGGACACTTTGAACCTCGAATTTTGTCCCTTTAGAAAAAAAATCACCTTGAAATCTTTATCTCATTAACCACTAACATGGCCCATCCAAGATTAGTGTCAAAACCATGGATCTGATACCAAATTGTAACATCCCCATCCATCAACAAGCCGGGAAATGCCACTACTCAAATGTTTTACTTAGCTCTGATACCAAATTGTAACGTCCCCAGCCACCAACAGGCCAAAAAAAATCACTCCTACAACTCTACTGCACTACTTTGATCTGTGACAGCTCCAGCCTTAACTACTGGCTATGCCACACAGAGATACTTGCAGAAAAACATACACATCCATATGAACATAGAATATCTATTCTACATATATATATATATATATATATATATATAACATATTAATGCAGAAGTAACAATAAGCCTAGACATGCAGCATATACAACATACATAGGCAATACTCATCAATTACAACATATGTACCATTACACAACATGTAAATCAACATAAAAGCAATACTTGTATTTTATTATAAGACCACCAAATGCATGCAGGCCTTCCACAAACCTCCCATCCTTAGACCACACTGCTCATCACGCTCAGCAGTGGGTCACCCCTGAGTTGGGACTAATCTCCACCCAGGGAAAGGGAATCCTATACTAGGCTGAGGTTAGAGGAACACTGGATAGTGAAACCAAAAGGATTCTCTCTAGGAGCCTTCTTACGCCCGCTACTCATGGACTCTCATTACCCACATGTCTGTTCTACGTGGGAGTATACACCTTCACTGTCATACAGTCCATCGGCTACTTCACCTCCCTCTCAGGGTCTCATCAACAGGTCAGATATGGAATTATCAAAGCTTCGTAGATGGTGTTGGACTCTCTCTGGGAGAAAACCACTTCCCAACAAACTCTCTCACCTGGAGATAGATGCTCACAGGCATGACAACCTTCCTCTTCTACCACATGCCTAACAACCCACTTCTTCAGCCACTTTAAACTCAGTTCCAGCAAGGTATGGGTGACAACAACGGTAACTGATCAAAACAACTCAGGAAAACATAACATAGTGACCCAAATGGTCCAGGTATGAACTCGACTCTGCAAGAGTGGATATGTTGGGTTCAAGGAATCACACAAGTTGGATTCATGGTTCTAGTTTTCAGAGGTGCATGGTTATGAAGAGGTCAAAACACAGAGGCTAGATGGAATTCACGGGAATCAGGAATGGCAAGCAAATGCAGGCAGAGGATGGAAGAATGACTAGTGAACCCCCCACAGAGAATGGCTAGTGAACCCCCAACACAAGTTGACTCTTGATCTTTAACTACATGCACCCAGGTCGACACCTATCTTCCTGGAGCTGCATGCATTCCACTTAGCATACGTTCCTTTTTCTAGGAACTTAGGACAACACTGATCAATTGTCCACCTTAGCCTTTAGGAAATAATAATAAATTATTATCCCCTTTAGAGGTAAGCCCCCTAGATCATCCCCTAGGTCCACACACATAGCCTCCTCCCTTACCTAACCTTTTGTAAGCTTATTCTCCCATCATGCTTTCTTCATGGTAGGCCTACATGCAACGATCTTTATATTTTTATTAATGATTTTTCATAATTACATATACAAAAAAGGCTCTTGGCCTTAGCATCCTAGGCTCTCTGGCCTAATAAACACATAAGCCCACCATCTTATATACACTTGTCTCACCATCCTATAAACATAATTACAATTCATAATATAACTAGGGCACGTCTTTGGGTTATTACATATTGAGTACTCATGCAATCACCTGTTCCTTGTATGTGTAATGTGCTATGGAAAGACGTTGTTGAAACCTCGCTACATATCCGCTATCTTCCCTGCATTGTGTTTTTATTGAATTGGAGTGTTACCTATTGGTATTCAAAGACCCCTGCAGTAGCCTTTCATTTCACTGTATCATCACTCTTTCAGCTTGAGATCTGCCTCTGTTTGTTTCCTTACCCATCACTACATCACAACCTTTGATCCCTTGTCTTTACCCATGGAGACACCTCGGAAGAAGAAATCTCACAAGGGAGCAAATGTGGTCAGGACTGAACCCTTAGACATGCACCTATTCAATGTTGAGCCAATGGTCAGGGATTTTTTTCAAAGCGTGGGATGCCTCTCTTTTTGCCAAAACATGTAGAGGGGACACCCTGAAGTGGTAAGGCAATTTGCATTGCATTTTGATGTAATTAAGACTAAGGTAGGAGAACTTGAGTTTGAGGGAAGGTTTAACATGTTATACTAGTACCATATAATACTTTGTTTCATTTTATTGGTAAAGATAAAATGCATATCCCTTTCTACCTTTTGAGGAGCATGGGGAAGATGTTTGATAGAGTCCAAGCCAAGTCCAAGGTTGTGGACACTAGTTTCTTTCACTCTGGATTGATCAGGATGTTGGTTATGGAAGAATTGAAGAAGAGGAACATTCCTTGGGAACAGTTAATTTTTCCTTCTCACATGAAATTGGACATATCTTCTACTCCTTGGTCTAAGATGCAGATTCCTTTGCCATCTACTAGTGCTGCTCCAGCAGGAACAAGCAAGAAAAGAAAGAGCAAAGACATTGCATAAGACAAAGAAGACATTAAAGAAATTGAAGAGGAAGAGAGGGAGGTTTATCATTCTCCACAGAGAGACTTGTCATCTCCTCCTACACCTGAATTGGAAGCAACCCCTTCCTCCACCAAAGTCATAGCCAAGAAGGGAAGAAAATTGCATTTCTCTTCAACTACTCTAGCAGCTAGCATAAAATTCAGGAAGTCATTTACTAGATCATCAACTCTCAAGGAGGCTGTTGAAGCAAAAGTCCTACCCAAGGTTTCAATAGAAAAAGAAATATAAGGGAAAAGGCATTGAGAGGCCTATTGAGGTGATAGACAGAGCCCATGTGCAACACCAAGATAAAGGTGGAGCCATGGAGAAATCTATTGATATTATCAACATCATCTCTCCACCTAGTAATCACACTTTCAAAAGATTTATTAGACATCTTAGGGAGGCTAGGAATAAGGTTTCTCATTTGAAGGAAGAAATTTTCGAAGACAAAAGAAAGTTGAAGGAGCTCATGGACAATTACAACAACATCCTTGATCTGGAAAAAAATGCAGCTAGAAGAGCCCTGCATCTCCATAAGCAACTAAATAACCTATACATGCTAAACAGAGGCTTTCAATCTCAAAATAGAAAGATCAAGGAAGAATTGCAGCATTTCAAGGATGAATTGGCTCAGAGGAACTTGAATGTTTTGGTAGAAGCTTCCAATGAAAGAGAGGAACCAGTAGTGAATAAGAGCACACCTACAGTCAAGAAGACTACCCCTGCAAAAGAAAAACATGATGCTATGATAGAAGGAATCTCTCTTGCAACAAGGAGGAGTGCTAGGTTGATGAAATAGTTGGGGGATATAAGCTCCATTTTTTTGGGTGGTCTCTTTTTGCAAGAGTAAGTGATCAAGGAAGTATAATTTTTTCCACCTATACATGCATCTATAAGCTACTAACCTATCAACCAAGTTTTTGTACTTTCTAAGGATTGGTCTCATCACATAGAAAAAGCACATACATTCTGTAGTGCCACGGCATTGCGGAATCCTCTATATAAAATGTTCTACAAGTTTTGTTGCCTAATATGCTATGAAATCGCCTAGCCGAAATACATACGGGCGCTACCATTTCTTCAGAACACTATGAAATATCCTAAGCTAAACTTAACGGTGACACTACCAATTTCGCAGGATTGTGTCACAGTGGCACTACCAAATCCACATAGTTGTTTTGATGAAGGGAACTACCAATTATGATGGACCTTTTCAGTGATGGCATTACTGAATCCTCAGAGGTTAATTTGGGAGAGATGCTACGAAATTTCACACAGTGATTACATAGTATCGATGCTACAAAAACTATGGGCTTGTTTTGGAGAAGGCGCTACGAAATGTGCAGAAATATTTTGCGAAGGGAGCTACAGAACTAGATACCCAACGCTCTATTGAATTTCACTACAAACTCGCACCTACAATCAAGGAGTTCAAATTCATCACTCTTTTGGGTGGCTAACGATGTGGACAGGAGCGAGGATCATAGGTGGAAACATGGTGACAACATACAACCCCTGAAGGACACTTGGAAATGGAAAGGAATGCGCCACAAGGGAGACAATGTCATTTAATTCTTATTGGATTGGTCGCCAACATACATCCCGCTCTTGCGTGCACTATGCAAACTTATTCTTTGAGGACACTTGCTTGCAAGTGATCCAAATTATTATACTATTGGCCATTTGATTATGATTATGAGGGATTATGGATATGATTATATGCTATTTTTGTATTTACATAGACAGGTGATATTGACTGGGTTCTCCTGAGTGTGCAGGACCTTATACCTCGAGGATGCAGAGGCATCGATGAAACCCCTTGGACTCCGGATCAAGTCAGGGAGTGGACTATTGGGGTTTGATTGTTGTTGATATTACATATGTACATCTAATTAGAAGTTATGATGATTGATTATTATTGCTGACATGATTTGTTGATGATGCAGGCTGACGATAGCTTGTCGACCAGACTCACATGTGGAGTAGAGGGGTCACGCACGACAACCATAGACTTTGAGGGAGAGGTGTGGACATCAGCCCTGCCACAACCTACTAGCACTCCCGTCATGGTTCGAACTGTAGGTTAACGATTACCTACTTCTAGAAGACCCACGATGTCATGAGGGTAGACTGTGACAGTCGCTCATGATGATTCTAAGGGGCGCGCAATAAGGCAAGGGACTTATTCCTTAGAGGCCCTTAGTCTCCCACAAGATCACTTGACGGAGTATTGACTCCAGGGGTTTTTGATGTCTACCAAGTCATTCAAGAGGCGAGTGGCACCCTTGGAGCACGTAATGTGTCCTGAAGGGAACGTCACACAATGAAAATGGAAAGAGGTGAGTGGCACCCTTGGAGCACCTAGTGCGTCTTGAAGGGAACATCGCACAATGAAAATGAAAATAGATGAGTGGCACCCTTGGAGAATGTAGTGCGTCCTGAAGGGCACATTGCACAATGAAAACAGAAAGAGGCAGGTGTCACCCTTGGAGCACCTAGTGAGTCCTAAAGGGCACGTTGCATTTTTTACTGATAAGTGAATAAACCTAGACGACCTTAGAATGAATGACGTGTCAAGTAAGATTTAAAAACAAATTTTCTTTAATAAAATTTTTGCCCAGCCTAGTGAAATTAAAAATCTAGGTCTAAGTGACACATGTGGTCAAAAATAATAATCATAATTAAACATGTGATGAGAAGGGGGTAAGAAATTCGATTAATTTATTAAAATCAAATTACTTTGGGGGATTAAAATTTTAAAAGGGAAATGATTTTTTTTTTCATATGCTAATTAAATTTTATTAATTAAAAAGAAAAAGGGGTAAAAGGTGGTTTTCTACACTTGCTAATTTGAGTTTTAGATAAAAAGGGAAAAGAGGGAAACTTAAAATAAATAGGAAACTAAGGGAAAAAGGGGAAACATAAAGAAAAAGGGAAACGTAAGGAAAAAGTTGAATGACTAACTTAGTAAGGAATCTTGTCTTTAAGAACTTTCTAATTATGAACTAAACTAGGAATTTAGTAAAGGCATAAGTCATTTAAAATGTGTAAGGGAATATGGGGACACCAAGGAGCGTTTTTATGAATGCTTTTTGGTGGGTGAGGGAAATAGGAATAATTAACTAAATAATGAATTTAATTTCTGGTGCAACTAGGGGGATGGATGACATGTGTACGGGGGAGGTTTTATGCTGATTAAAATAATGAAAAAGAAATTAAATGAGAATTTAGGAAAGAAATCACATAAAACCTCTATAAAAAGGATGGAGGAGGAGGAGTATGGATCAGATATTTATGCGTAACGTTGCGCTGCATAATTTTTGTCTTGACTGACTTTATCTTGTGGGAGTTATGATACCCAACTCAGGTAATGAGTGGTAGCTCAACCTTGCGAGGTGAGCTGGGTGATAACTATTCTCTGGTATAGTGTGCGTGGCCCCTTTGTGGCTCGAGGGGCTTAGGGGGAGGAAGAGTACCCATAGCATTGGCTGGGAGGTATAAATGAGGTCACATCGGTCAACAAGCGAAAGCTGAATGGAGTACGCGCGGGACAAAAAATACTGAGAAATCGTGTTTGGTTAAGGTACGTCGGTTTAATTGTTACTTGTAATGAATTTAAATTTACTCATGTTAGTTCTCTGTGCTTGTTTAAGATTTCATTTCCATGCATTGTCTTTCCCCTACTTTCCAACGGTATTGTAATCCACTTGCTTGTTGTTTTCTGATGGATTTCGTTTGGCGAACCCAACTTCTACTTTCAATAACTTATCTCTATGGGATTTATTGATTATTATGAAGAGTTTGTGCTTTATATTCCGCCCTTATCCCTAGGCCATCACTCCATGCTTGAGAAGTCAGCTAGGAGCCGAATCGACGATCGTCACTTTGGTTTTTATAGACCTATAGATTCTAATGCCCTACTTTTTAGTGTGTGGATGATGAGTGAAGGACAATGTTTTCCCAGCCACCTACCCTTACTTAACTCTGCATTGATTGATTCATGGTTGAACGATTGGTCTTACGCTTTCTTGTGACTGATTTCTTCTGCGTTTTGGTTGGTAAAAATCTGTGTTTGATTGATGAATCACAATGCCTTGACCGGTAAATCTCAGCATTTTAATATGTTAATGTATGCTCTTATTTATGTTGTGTCTGTGAATCTACTGTGTCTGCGATTGAATATTTGTTGACAATGTTTAATTTATATATTTACTGTGATTATACATGTTGTTTGGACTACAATTTCATGTTTTTTTTACTTCCTTCGATGCCCCTTTGTGTTGCATTTCGATGCCTTTTTCTCCACCATTTCGTGCTTCCTTGCACAACGATTTCATCCTTCTATTTCACAGTGATTTCATGCTTCTATTGCACATCGATTTCTTCTTCCTTGCACAATGATTTCATCCTTTTATTTCACAGCGATTTTGTGCTTTTATTGTACAACGATTTCATCCTCCTTTCACAACGATTTCATCCTTCCATTGCAAAACTATTTCATCCTCCTTGCATAGCGATTTCATCCTTCCATTGCACAACTATTTCGTCCTTCTTTGCACGACAATTTCATCCTTCTTACACAGAGATTTTCGGAACCTTTATGCAACGTTTTTACTGAGAAAACTATTACCTTATTGACTGCAAGTTACCATTTTATTGTCTTTGATTCACCTAGCTCTTTAATCACCGATGAACTACCTGCATTTTTGTTTTTACGAACCCCAAATGCCACCGAATTCATTATTGTTACACTTGCATTTTTAACATTTAATTGACAGGGATTTATACTATCAATGAAAATGATTACTATATGAATGTGTGTAATATATATTGAATGCAAGATTAACCATATGGGAGTAATAAATAAGCATTATATTTGACAAAAAAATTTATTACATGTATTATGCATAATCAAAGACAACGGTATTATATCATGACGGACATACATATCTAACCTCTTGCTAAATTCCTTTTATATGGTCAATCCTGTTTCAAAGACAACGAATTTATTAATAGCATTGTACAACAATTGATGGCATATTGATTCATGGCCGACAACGTTTATATACATCTACGTTT
This sequence comes from Picea sitchensis, assembly GCA_010110895.2. NCBI lineage: Eukaryota > Viridiplantae > Streptophyta > Pinopsida > Pinales > Pinaceae > Picea > Picea sitchensis. Next base: position 9,286 of record SNQJ01S0128631.1, on the reverse strand, counting down.
TTATGGAATGGAATGTCTACGTGTTAATGTAACTAATTGAATTTATGCATTTTATATATGGAATTGAATGTCTTCAATTGAATGACTATGTTTTATATATGGAATTGAGTGTCTGCATTTTTATATATGGAATTGATTGTCTGCGTTTTTATAGACAACCTATGTTTTTAATAGACAACCTGTGTTATAATAGACAGCCTGAAATTGAATGTCTGCATTTTTATGGAATGGAATAGACAACCTATTTATGAGTTGTTTATATGACAGTGTTATTATAACAATATTTATTATTATTATTTTATATGAAAACATGTTTATCATTGATAGACAACGTGATTTTCATTAATGGACAACGTGTTATATATTAATAGACAATGGGATTAGAGATAGGTATTGGTTGTTGCGTATAGATGCTTGACCATGATTTTAATAATAAAGGTGTGTGTAATTACAATAGAAATGCAATAAACGTGTGCATAAATATTCTAGACAACAAATTCAATGATAGACAACAAACTTAATTAGAGACAATGATTTTGGTAGTGTTGGATAACGTGAATTTTGTTTTATGATTTGCTTATAGCAATATTTTTATGATTTTCTTATTGGCAAATTTTAGTAAATTCAGTGATCATTATAAAACTTGTTTTATGATTGTTTAACTAAATAGAGAACTCATCCTTAGGAAAATACTTATATCTATTTCAGTTTTATAAGTAAAAGATGGAAAGGACATTAAAGGAAAACAAATTTATATTTAAAGACAACAATTAAATTCATGTAGTTTCATTTTTAAAGGATAGAGATGGATACTTATCTCATCTTGGGATTTGGAATATAGTTGCAATGAACTATTTGTGTTAATAATAATCATTTATCATGTACAGATTGATCTTGTTGTGCAAGGAATTTATTATGTTGTATGATTGTCATAGTCATTTGGTTGACTTGTCGGTTGATTGCTAGGGTTAATCGTCATGTGTTTGGATAGAGGCAAATGATAACCTGGCCGGAGTCTATGCTTCTTGATGTGTGCGTTGATTCGTTGTAGTTGATGTTGGTGCTAAGATGTAATGCCTTACTGCGTATGGGTTACACGCCATGAGGCTTCTGGTTATGGTTCATTGAGGTCATTGTGTCGGAATGGTGGATGTTGTCCCTTAGCTTGTAGGCATTGTCGTGTTTGTGTCAAGCGGATAGTCGTTTCTTTCTTTTTGGATTTACGCATGTTTCGCCTAGTTATTCGATGTTCTAGTGTGTAGAGTCGTTGTTGTTTGTTGCCTGATCCGCGTGTGTGGTGTTTGTCTTCAGGTGGTGTGGTTTAACTGTTTTCATCGTTGCATTCCTGCCAAAAAAAATAAAAACAAAATTGCACTTTTTTCTTCGCTTGGAGTCGTAACGATTGGGGTCATTACAATAGAAGTTTGTTAAATAGTTGTTAGCAAAGGTGTTAGATTGATAACTATTTTTGGAGAATCCTATGGGAGCAAGGCCAGCTCGCACCTCTAGCTGTTGCCTTTCCGTTTTGTTATAAATACACATTCCAAATGATGAAGAGGGTTCAAATGGTTGAGTTGGTCTCCCTTATTGTAATATTTTTTACTAAGTAAACTGGTTCTCTGGTTATGTACTAGACTTGAGAATTCTTTATTAATATAAGTCAGTTTTTCTTATTCCATCTTGTTGCCTCTTATGATGAAGTTTTCATGATTGAATGATTCAAATGAGATTGTTATGGTTGTATTATTGTAACATCCCACTCTTGCGCGCACTGAGCAAACTTATTCTTTGAGGACACTTGCTTGCAAGTGATCCAGATTATTATACTATTGGGCGTCTGATTATGATTATGAGGAATTATGGATATAATGACATGTTATTTTGTTGTTTTGACATAGACATATGCTATTGACTAGGTTCTCCTAAGTTGCAGGACTATGGACCTCGATAATGTAGAGGCATTGATGAAAACCCTTGGACTCTGGATCGAGTCAGGGAGTGGACTGTTGGGTTTTTATTATTTTTGATATGACATATGCACATCTTATTAGATGTCATGATGATTGATTTTATTTCTGACATGATTCATTGATGATGCGGGATGATGATAGCTTGCCAACCAGACTCACATGTGGAGTAGAGGGGTCATGCATGACAACCACAGACGTTGAGAGAGAGGTGTGGACAACAACCCTGCCACAACCTACTAGCACTCCCATTGTGGCTCGAACTGTAGGTTAACAATTACATAGTTCGAGAAGACCCACGATGCCATGAGGGCCGACTACGACAGTCGTTCACGATGATTCTAAGGGACATGCAATAAGGAAGGGGAATTATGCCTTAGAGGCCCTTAGTCTCCCATAAGATCACTTGGCAGAGTATTGACTACAGGTTTTTTTTATGTCTACCAAGTCAGTCAAGAGGCGAGTGGCACCCTTGGAGCACTTAGTGCGTCATGAAGGGAATGTCGTGCAAGAAAAATGGAAAGAGGCGAGTGGCTCCCTTGGAGCATGTAGTGCGTCCTGAAGGGCATGTCACGCAAGGGAAATATAATGAGACGAGTGGCACCCTTGGAGCACCTAGTGCATCCTGAAGGGAACGCCGCGTTGTTAACTAATAAGTGAATAAACCTAGATGGACTTAGAACAAATAATTTGATAAGAAAGATAAAAAACAATTTCCCTAATAAAATGTCGCCCAGCCTCGGAAATTAAAATCTAGGTCTAAGTGATAGTTGTGGCAATAATAATAATAATAATAATCATTAAACATGTGATGAAAAGGGGGTAATAAATTCGATTAATTTATTAAAATCAAATTATATTGAGGGATTAAAATTTTAAAAGGGAATTGATTGTTTTTCTAAATATGCCAATTAAAATTTATTAATTAAAAGGGAAGAGGGGTAAAAGGTAATTTTCTACACTTGCTAATTTGAGTTTTAGATAAAAAGGGAAAAGAGGGAAACTTAAAAAAAATTGGGAAACTAAGGGAAAAAGGGGGTGATCCGGATTTATGTAGGAACACATGAAATACAGAAATACACATAAACACAGTTATGTAGGAACACAATGAAATACATAAATACACATAAACATAGAGATGCAGCAGAAATAAGACTTCATTTCATTAATAACAAATGACTGAAATATGCTTACAGACAGAATGGAAATAAACTAGCTAGGGCGCTAGTAGCTTATCTCTGAGAAGAGATGTGGCCGCTACTCGCATCCATGAGAAGATGAGTACAATGNAAATATGCCAATTAAAATTTATTAATTAAAAGGGAAGAGGGGTAAAAGGTAATTTTCTACACTTGCTAATTTGAGTTTTAGATAAAAAGGGAAAAGAGGGAAACTTAAAAAAAATTGGGAAACTAAGGGAAAAAGGGGGTGATTCGGATTTATGTAGGAACACATGAAATACAGAAATACACATAAACACAGTTATGTAGGAACACAATGAAATACATAAATACACATAAA
>SNQJ01S0128629.1:18476-44568 GCA_010110895.2 Picea sitchensis | reverse complement strand
TCCCAAAAGGATAACTGAATTCAAAGTCCCCACATGTATCCCAATAACATTCTTGGTAGTGATCGCCGGTACATGATGTTGTGAAGCAGAGTAGGAGGAGGAGAAGGGCAGATGCAACAAGAAAGCAAACTTGATAAACAATGAGAGTCATTGAATTGGTAAGAAGACGACGATGTACTCTGATACTCTGCGATCTGCTCTTGGAGATAAGAAAGTTAGTAGCAGGAGATTCTGTGAAGAAGACGAAGGAGATGGAATTGGAGAGAGTGCAGAAGACGGAGTTGCAGTGCAGAAGACGGCATAGTCAACACGCCAATTAGACTTTGCTTGACTTATTATGCCAAAAAACTGGAATCCCGTGTTTTTTAATTCCCGGGCTTTTCTAGCCCGTCGCGCTAATCGCTTTACCATAAAAAGGGTTAAATTCCACACACTTTCCTTCCGCCATTGAAAAAACCTGTGCGAGTCATTTAGACTTTGACTTTTCGAGTGTGGTGAACAGAGTACCTATTCTAGAAACTTAGCATAGTCATCCTAAATCTACATAACTAAACTAAAGCGGCTGCAAGCTAAACAATCGTTGTAGCCATTCTAGTATTTCTATTTATAAATTGATGTATAAATAAATTTTTGATATTTGTATTAATGTTATTTTTAATAATTTTATATTACTAGCATACCCTGAAGTGCTCGAATGGAAACACCCAAGAAAGGGTGGTTATGTTAGACAAATGGTTATGAATAAATTAATAGAGGGTTCTTGATGGCTACTTTGTGGTTCTGTTCGACAAATGGTTTTTGAGATGGTTATGAATAAACTAATAGAGGGTTTTTGATGGCTACTTTAAATAAAATGCAGTAATTATAAGCAAATAGTGATATATAGAGTTTAGAATAGAAAAATGTTGATGGTCATCATTATATCTCAAGGTAACTTTGTGGTCATGGGTCCTCAACGAAATTTAATTAGAGGGTAAAAATCAACACTCAAATAAAGCAAACAAGTGTATGCTTGTATGCTAAAAACTAAAAAATGTGAGTAACTCATAATTCCCCAATTTTAACAATTAAAGGACATTGGAGAGACTGCTTATCTAATTATTACCGATTAAAGGACATTGGAGAGAGTGGTTGGTCTAATTATTAGTTAAAAAATAAAATAAAAATATTTATTTTGGGGGACATCTTGTGTCATGTTTAACTCTTGTTGCAGAGAGTGGTTGATCTTATTATTAGTTAAAAAATAAAATATAAATCTTTATTTTGAGGAGATCTTGTGTCATGTTACTTTAGCTCTTCTCATACTGTTATTGAACCCTGGATCCATATCTTGCTTCTAATATCACCATTTCAATATGACTTTGAAGTTTGGCACAATGTAATATCATTGTATTTTTTTTTAAGAAATAAAATATTGATATATGATTGTCAAGATTATTTTTATTTTTATTTTAAGTGAAATTCTTGTAATGAGTTTCAAGCTCATGGATATAGATTTACTTGTTAAATCATTGCGAACCAATTATGTACAATGCTTGTTGAAACAATCTTTCCAAATGCCATTATCACTCTTATAAACATAGAGATACATATTGAGTAGAATAAGAAATATATATACTTGTTAATGGTGTCAATACATTTAATTCTAATAATATGTTATGGATATAACCATTGTAGATAATTATGTTGATAGTACATTTATTGGAAATGGGAAGAATTAATAGACTTTTAATGATAGATGAGATTTTAATGGACATGATTTAATTAATAAGCCTTTAATGATAGATGAGATTTTAATGGACATGATTTAATATGCTCAAACTTACTTGCATGATAAAAGATGTCATTTTGTCATTAAAAAGATGTTTAAGGAGATTAGCATGAAAATAATGGTTTACTAAGTGTTTTACTAAGTTTAATTTTTTTACTACTAATTGGATGTTTACAGCATTTAAGTTTTTTTATTTTTTTGCATTTAGGTTTTCTTATAGATTCCCTTTTTACCAGTGGGTGAGTTTGGTGCAGTCTGCTCCACTTTCTACCAGTTGTGTGGGTGAGTTTTTACTCTACTGCCACGTGTCTTTTAACTATTCTTATACCCACTCCCATGTTTTTTCATAGTGGCACTCTTTAGGTATGTACTCAAACTGTATCCCTACTTCCATGTCGTTCCACTTTTGTTCATCGTGGCACTCTTTATGTATGTATGCAAATAGACATCGATCTATTGGTATGTGAAAAGTTTGGAAATGGCATCGATATGTAGGCACATGAGAAGTCTGGAAAAATTCATTCATTGTAATAATACAATTTTGCTTCACCTCACTATCAGTGTTCCATGTCTAATGTTCCCAAGGTATTATGTGTTGGCGATGGAAGTCACCCCTGGATTGCAATAGGAGCAGAGCCCAACGCCCATCAGTTTTATGTCACGATAGGTTTAATGAGTGATCAAATGGTGAGTGAACTCAGAGCAGTATTATTTAACTCAGAAAACTAGGCCATAAATGCACAGGGAAGTGAGGGCCATAACTAACTTCAGTCAAAAATTTTAGTTAAAGTGAGAGTAGAGGGAAGACTAGGTAGAAAAGAGAGGAGACTGCTCTGGGCATCCGGCCTTCCAGCAACTCGGGAAAGAAAAAACGAGACATTGAAATGTGCCTAAATGACACAGTGATAACTGCACACTGATCAAACCTATCATACTATGCAGCCACAACCATTCGACTGGATCCTCCAAGCCCGAATCATTCAGTGTAAGATGAAAAAGACAACGTGAGATACTGCTTAAAACTGGTGCAGAGATTGTAGTGACCAACCATACGCCATCCTACAATATGCAACCCTCGACTGGATCCTCCAATTCCGAGTGTTTTAAATAGCTAAAAGAAAATAAAAAAGAAGCTGACTTCCATTAATTTGATAGTCTCAAATCAAAATACATAACCAAAGCTTCCTCAGAAACTTTACAGTCGGGAGCTAAGCTCAACCATCAATGCTTACAAAAATGGCGAAAACGCCTACATATACTTAAAAACAACAACAACAACAAAAACAAGACGCTGCATTAAAAACATTGCGTCTGCATGGCTTCTGGCAGCCTGCCCATGCAGACTCAGTACGATCGTGTGCCTATGACAGACGCCATCAGATTTCAGACTGTCCTTTTGCAGGTGAGTCGACATGAATTAGTCCTTTGCCGAACCTTCCTTTTATGGCGGAGATGATGTTCAACCACCAACAACTGCCGCAATAGCTGCTTTTTGGGATCGGGGATGGCCTCAGTGAACTCTACCTTCTGGGATGTGGAGGTCTCCTAGTGGTGTCACCTGGATCAGCTGAACGGTCTTACTTCGTTGGACTGCTGCGAGGGGACCCCTGTGGCGGACGTGGACGATGGTGTGACGGGGTTGAAGGCGTGAACATTGCGGAGGTGGTGGCGAGGAAATGAGAACTGTGACATCGGCTGAGGAATGCCATGGTGTTTGAATAGGACACAGGTGGAAGCAACGTGGAGCGCAGGGATACAAGTGAACACGGGGTAAAGAGATGCCCACACGGGTGGAGGTGACTAGGAAAGAGAGGGACACATGGTAGGAGACAGCGGATGATGGAAGGTGTTGAGGTGGAGGTGACTGGGGGGAAGAGACACATGGCAGGAGGCGAGAGGACGATGAGCCGAGAAGGGGCCATGTGGGTGGACGTGGCAGGATACGAGAGGGCGCTGAGTTGAGGAGGAAGCGACGTGGAGGTGACACGACAAGTAGGGGGCCCACACTAATAACATGCCATTTCGAACCCCCCCCCTCCTCATTAAAGGAAGAATGGCAAGAGGGTCTGGAAATGGCTTGAGAGCCATTGATCTGGGTGCCTCGATCTTGGCCGTCGGAGATGTGCACATCGGATTTTGGACCCCCCCCCGATTAAAGGCAGAAAGGCAAGGAGGGTTCGGAATGAAGCCTCAGCCGTTGATTAAGGCACCCCGATCCTAGCCGTTGGAGAGTTGCGCGTTGAATTCTAGACCCCCCCCCTTGTTAAAGGCAGAACGACAGAGGGGGTGCGGAATTGGACCTCGTCCGTGGATCTAAGCGCCTGGATCACGACCGTCCAGATCTACGCCCCTTTTAAATTAAATGTGCCCGAGCCTCACTGATGGATGAACGACTGAGATGGCTTCGGCGCTTTCAACATGAAAATCCCGAAAGGCCCCACTCGTGGCTCAGATATGCGCCGCGTGTCCTTCAGATGAACAGTCCTAATCCTTTCGGGATTTCTGGCGCTGGGAGCTTGCGATGCACTTCCTCCTCAAAATCTCGATTGCCCAAACCACGAAAGCACGGATGTGCGCCACGTGTCCTTCAGATGAACGATCGAGAGGGCTTTGTCATTAAAAAAGAGGGCTACCTCCGCTCCCAAGCTCGCTTGACGTGACCTGACACTAGGACCGTGGGCTCGGCTTCGAAGGGCGCTTATCGGCATTTCGCATTTTGGCGATTTCTGCTGCAATGGACGGGAGATCCCTTGTCTCTCGAAATGCCGAATGTCGACTGGCTGCCACCTACCCCAACGGGATCGGACGACCCAGATTTAGCCTTGGACTATGGGCGTTATCTCTTGTGCTAAATCACGGGCAACTTGGTAGCCCCGAAACGCCGCTGACCATTGATCTGCTCTTATAGATGGATCTCAGCCGCTAACCACATAACTTCACCCGCTCACTTGATTTTTAGCCTGAAATGGGGTTTTACGTGCTACGCTTGGGCGTTCTTTGTGCAACCTGCAGACCTGGATTCTCTCGAGCCCAAGACAAGAATTGTTGCTAACATTATGTATCCAATTGATCGATTGAGGTAGTTCGCTATACAGTGGAGGTGGGGTGTGAAAATGCATCTTCCCAAGGTAGTCTGCATTCCTTATTTAGTGGAAGCAAGGCGTGAGAATGGATGTTCCTAAGGTAGTCTGTATCCAATTGATCAATTGAGGTATGTTGTTATTTCTTTTTCATATATGTCATATGACTATCAAATTCTTTTGCATTATTATTATATGCAAATTTAGATGATTCTTATCACATAAAGTAGCTTTGGATCCGACTGTAAAAATCTTAATCTTCAAAATCTGCAAAAGAAAAAATCGTATGATTTAAGCGCTTACTAACTCACAGGAAGAACATCGTTGCACTTCTTATGTGTCTTTTCCAAGTCATATGGGAAGAATTTGGTATTCGATAGTTCCAGAATACAAAGAATGTTGAGATGGGTTATCTATCAAGGGGCGTGGGTGGAATTTGGTGCTGGATACAGACTCCATAAACTAGTGACCAACACGAGCAGAGCAAGGTTCGAGTTGTCTACCAAAGTCTAAACTTCAGAATCATTTATTTTTTTTGTTCACCTACCTTATTAATCAACCAAAAAAATTGCATGTCATATTGATGTGCCAATGTTATCTCCACCTATAAAATACATCTTTAAATTAAAAATATATACGACATGCCGTCAAATTCCAGGCTTGGGCGTGAAAATGCAAGATTGGAAAATACATGTTGAACAATGAAACTTAATATAACTAAATGCACAAGTAATGAATATTTTTTGTCAAAAGATAATAATTGAGGGTTGTTTGTTATTCAAAATGTATAACGATCCATATAGCCTGAGTGGGCCCAATGGTTAAGAACATGTGTTTCCTCTTAAGAGGTCACAAGTTCAAATCCAGAGGGGGGTAGGGTATGACAACATACTACTCTCGGTGTATATCAACCACCTTTATAATGTGGTTGTGCTAGTACACTCAAAACTTAAAAAAAAGGATGTAAGTTGTGGCTACCTTAAACCTACAAATGAAAAATTTATAAGGAAGTGATTTATTCCAATCAAGTTGTCAATTTCTCCATTTTGAAAAATGTAATATTGTTTGTAAACAAATAAATAACAAACCTAAATTCTCACCTTATAAGATCACCTTCACTATGTGCTTGACATCCCTTCACAATTCCCTTCCAAGTAGTTATGTCTTGTGTGTTCCCCTTCATGGTCACGAATAGTGTTTTAAAATGGTCATTTGAGAGTAATGGCAATTTATGATGTCTTCTTTCTCCCTTAGTTGTTTTGTTTCATCCTCTTCACTCACAAGGTTCATGTATTCCATGATGAACCCCACACCTTGGCATTTTATGAGTTTCCATAGAACCAAGCCCCTTAGAACCCATTTTCATCACAAAGACACTCTACCACACCTACCCATTCTAAATCATTAATTTCTCTCTTGTCTTCGATGTGCCTTAGAAGCATATTTGGATGTAATTGAGATTTATGGGATTCACAATTTGATAGCCATACACACCACCATGTTGTGTATTGTGACTTCTCCTTGCTCATTAGAGCCAACAACTACGTAACAATCAAACATGATAAATCATTTTTGAACTATCTTTTAAAATATATGTGATCTGGATCTCGGGGGTTGAGATCTAGATGGATTGAATGTTGAGAGAGGAGGAGCTTAGACGTACCAATCTTGCATGAAAATAAGCATGGACAAAAACATGTAATTGAAGTATTCGGGAGGTGAGGCTCTAAAACTAATTACTAGTAATTCACTCAGAGCTAATTAATCTTACAATGAACAATAGAAAATATGAGAGAAGTCAGAATGAGTAACTTGATATTATGAGAAGGCTTGTTGGGACTCTCTTTACCCAGTACAATAATGGAGAGCTGGGACTCTCTTTGATCCATATGGGCAACCTGTTAGCCCAATTAATTAATGTGGAGGTGGGTATCTCCTTGATCCACATGGACAATCTATTAGCTTTATAGCTTTATGACTTTTGCATATGAATTTAGGCCATATGCCCCCTACAATTCGGATCATTCCTCCCCCCTTAGAAAATGATGGTTCCCCATCATTTCACCCATGCTACAAAGAGACCCATGAGTACAATGTTCTAATTCCCAATGAAGTGAAGGGTTTTGTGTGGTTGACCCATAACCATTTACATTAATAAAATGGAAAAATCATGACTTTGGAGGCTTTGAATCTTCTTCTACAAATTTATTCATAACTTCTGCTACATGGGATGAAATCCAATTTCATCAAAGACCCATTTGAGCTACTGAAGAGATATTTTCATCAATATATGGAACTTGTTATGGTATTCCATGGAGTGAGAAAAATCTTGTTGAAGTGCCAGTGACGCGCAACCGTCTTGGAAGAAAGACATGCACATCTTCAATCAGTGATATCTCTCAAACCAGGAAACACAATGAAATTCTGTAAAATACCCATTTGAGCTGGCAGAGAGACCTTTCCATTGATATAACATAAGTTCTATAGGGTGTCTGGTGAAGTGAGAAATACTAGGCCAAAGTTTAAGGGCACACGACCACACTAGTTACAGACATGTGCTGCTTCAAACAAGGATATCTCATAAACCAGACAACGAAATGAAATTCCACGAAATACCCATTTGAGATATTGAAGAGATATTTCCAGCCATATGTGGAACTTATTATGTATTTTCCTAAGTAGGAAGAAAAAAACCATTGAATATGGTGGTACGCGTAGACTCTTTGGGTCAAATACATGTTGAGATTCAATCGATGATATCTCTCACACCAGGAAGCCAAATGAGGTTCCGTGAAATACCCTTTTGAGATATTGAAGAGATGTTTCTAATGAGCCATGGTAGAGCCTATGAAATGTTGTCTAGAGGTCTCAACACCTTTCTTAAGTTGTTTGAGTGTAGAGGGCCACAAAGGATGCCAAGGGTTTGTAGAGAAGCATGGGTTGTTGTAGAGGTTGTGGAACCTCCGTGGGAAGCACAAACACCCTAAAAATTTGTTGAAAATGTTGCAGACCAATGGATGTAGTGGATCCATGTATAGATGTAGTGAATCTATGTATGGATGTAGTGACTCCATGTATGGTTCTCCTTGTAATGGTGATTGAAGATCCGAAGGTAAAACAATCAATGTAGTGCCTGTGCACCAACTGTGATGCTTATAGTGTATGGCTTGACAAATGGATTCCGATAGTACCAAAGGGAGGTTGGTGATTTTTGCAAATGTTTGAACCCGCAACATGCTTCAAACCCTTATTTCAATGGAGAGCATACATGCTCTGATACCACTAATCCAAACCTCGGGGGTTGAGATCTAGATGGCTTGAATGCCGAGAGAGGAGGAGCTTAGACGTGTCAATCTTGCATGAAAAGAAGCATGGACAAAAACATGTAAATGAAGTACTCGGGAAGTGAGGCTCAAAGAGGAGTATCATCTCTAAAACTAATTACTAGTAAATCACTCAGAGTGAATTAATCTCACAATGAACAATAGAAAATATGAGATAAGCCAAAATGAGTAACTTGATATTATGAGAAGGCTTGCTAGCCCTTTATATAGCATTACAAAATGGTCCATTGGAAAAAGTAAAAAACAACTCATTAAATGAGTCTCTATTATTATAATATATCTAACTACCCAACTAACTAAGCAGTGGAAAATAAAACCCAATACAATAATGGAAAGACCTCATTAAATGAGCCTCTATTATTATAATAATAGATCTAACTACCCAACTAACTAAGTAGTTGAAAATAAAACCCAATACAATAATGGAAAGGTGGGACTCTCTTTGACCCATATGGGCAACCTGTTAGCCCAATTAATTAATGAGGAGGTGGGTATCTCCTTGATCCACATGGGAAATCTATTAGCTTTATAGCTTTATGACTTTTGCATCCGAATTTAGATGATATGCCCCCTAAAATTCGGATCAATTTGAAATCTCCCTTTGTATAGATGTATATTTAAAAATTACATGCAATCATGAACATGTAATTTCTAACAAATTTTATTGGTAATCCATAGAATATCAACTAATATATGCTTGTTAGTTCATATTGATAAACCTTAAAAAACCCGATAAAACTTTATGGACTATTACATGCAGTAACTTCATGGCTTGTAGATATTGGTTTACTACTTCTATGTCACCATGGCCTCTAATAAACCCTACTTATTTGCTACTACATGGAATCCCTTGAGGCAGGTATGAAACTGGCTCTTATGGCTGGTGCTTATGCACTACAAACTGTTGACACCCAAATTTTTGGGTAATTTTGTGTGCGCACACAGATCAGTCATGTGTGCACTTTAATTTTTGCACACACATCAACAGTTACACAATGGAGGGAATAAGGCGTGCATGCCAATAAAAGGTCTATACTACACAAAAAATATACTGCATGTACGTCGAGTCAGAAGAAGATCTCTAGGAAACTCCCTGAATAATGAACCTAGACATCGCGGGAGATCGTGGGGCATATGATGGATGAGATGGCAAGTTCGTTAGGAATTCCACACTCCAAAGAGGTTACATGGGCTGCATGCAAGTGGTAGAAGCATGAGAAACTAGTGATCACTAGAACAAGTGGAGCAAAGGTGAAAGAGATAGATTGCCATAACAGAGAAGAGAAGGAAAAGGAGTAGTGAACAAAGAAGAGAGTGAGTCTGAGGTCTACAAAAAAAGATAAGTCAGTCTGAGTTTTGCATGAAACATGTTATGAGACTTTGTAATAGTTTTGTATGTGTCTTGAATAGTCCTGTAGAGAGTCTATAATGGAGTCAGTCTAGTAGTATGTGCATATTTTGAACATAGAGCGTAGAGTGCATTTTAGTGCATAACTTGTAGAATGTATTAGAGCGCAAAATGTTATTCCTATTGCACTGTGAGTCTACTGTTGTATGAATTCTACCATTTAATGAAGATAATATTTAGCTTTAGTTCTCTCTGTCAATGGCTATGTCTATTCTGAGCTTATTGGATGAAGGTGTGAATGGTTTTAGTTGTTAGTCTGTTAATGGAGTATAATTGAATGTATGAATGTTATCATGAGTGGATTCTTTCCATGCTTTATCCCTTCATGTCCTACACAAGACTAGATGGTGTTTGTGATTCTCATGGCATCTCAGATGAAACCTTCTTTAGTCCTTTACTGAAGATTGATATGTTGATTCCTTGGCGTTTTGTTTCTCAACTCTGGATGAACCCTGGGCCATCAACCCCCTAGTGTTAGTAAGGATGCATGTAAGCGAGCCACCAAATGGCTCTGTTGATGAGACCTGAAGGTTTTGTATTGCATGATGAAGGGAGAGAATGAGGTGGAATCCATCTAGGGAGGAGATACAAGACTGGTTAACTACGAAGGATTATGAGTTTTCTTGATGGGAAACTAAGTGTCTGATAACCAACATGGAACATTGGAAGGATAGGTATATTTACATTGATTTACATGAAGTGTTATTTACTGAGTTTCCATGTTTGTTGTATGAATGGTTGAAGAGGAAAACCACTACAAACACTACTTTGAGACCCTAAGAACCACTGGTATGGAACCCGACTACATTTGATAGGATGAAGGCGTTGGATAACAAGTGGGCTCAAGTAATCGAATTATGGTTTTCTTGAGTGAAGGAAGGCTACATTATTGAGTTTGTCGTAGAATGTAGTGATTCTTTCAATGAGGTTGAAAGAAATTTTCACTGAAGGTCCTCGAAAAGACTGCTAGAAGAAATCCAGCTATGGATCAATATGTTGTTTTCTAAGAAATAATTGATGTGCATGGAGCCAGTTAGGATGACTGAGTAGACCCCTTAGAGCTAGGGGGGGGATGAAAAGAAGTGGGAAAAGAGAGAGGAGATGGATCCACTGAGAGGATCCATAAGATGTTGAGATGAGGCGAGGGAAAGAATGGACCCATAAGAGAAAAGGAGAGAAAGAGATGAAAGATATGCAAGAAGAGTTGAGCTAAAGAGGAAAGTAGAACACACGAGTGGAAATAAGGTAGAAATGGGTGAGAGACAATGGGCTATACCCAGAATGAAGAGGGAGAAGACCACACTAGGAGGAAGTGCAGGAGAGAGTGATGTGCTAGAGAGAAGCATAGACAGAGATAGGTCATCGAAGAGGTGTGGAGTTAAGAGTAGGGTATCCAATGAAGATACCAGAATTAGTGGTAGTAGGGTCAGAGGATATGAAGTCTAATCCCCTTGGTTGTTGAGAGATTCCACAACCTTAGAGGAAGATGAGGCGCATAGTAGAGGCACAGAAGTAGGTGAGGATGGTGAAGGTCCTCTATGAGAAGGAGAAGAGGTGTTAGCTATAGTGGATGGTGTTGTGCAGTTGTAGGTAGGAAACTCTCTGGGTTCTCACAAGAAATGATGAGAGAAGATGGAGGTACCCCCTCTTTGAAAAAACCCCCTTATTCATTTGTAATCAAGAAGAAATAACAATAGATAGCATGACGATAGGGCTAGAAGGAAGAAGAGAGCATACGAGTGAAGAAGAAGACGAAGTCAACAATACTTTGCTAGGGAGAGTATCAATATCTAGAACACCAATAATGAGAAGTCAGTCAAGAGGAAACAGTCCTAGATTATTGATAATGGTGAATCAAGATACAATATTGTGGCTACCCATGTTCCATGGGATGGGTAAGGACGATGCATAGAAGCATTGGTTCACGTGTGAAGATATATGGTCTAAGAAGAGGATCACAAATGAAGCATCGAAGATTGTGTAGCTAAAGACCACTTTCAGGGACAAATCCCTGACGTGGTACATGAAGTACAAGGTAACTACACCAGTGGGATAGATGAGGTCCCTGAATAAAACTAAGAGAGATTTTCTTAGGGAGTTTCAAAATCCTCAGTCAGATTCATAGTGCATTATAGAAATCAAGAAGATCAAGAAATAAACGAGAGAGACTGTGTGAGACTATGACCAATGGTTCAAGATATTATTAGATAGGCTAACATTCCAGATCTAATATGTTCAATATAGGGAATAGTTCATCGCAGGACTTATTCCCCATATCTGAGTTCCACTCACCCAGCAGAAGGTGACTACTCAGGCAAAGGTAGCGGAGATTGTGATGTGCTTGGAAGCTATGCTAGGAGGTGGAGAGACATTATTAGGATTGGCGCAAGTGAAATCCCAACTTTCAAATATGACAATGCAGTTGCAAGATATGGCAAAGATGAAGGTGGTGCATGATCATGTGTGGTGTACCACGTTCCAGTCAGAAGGTCACTGCACAGATGAATGTCCTACAATGGGAAATTATTTAGCGACGAGTGCACTTAATCCTTTTCCAATTGGGCCTCAGACTGAGTGGTGCAATATTTGCAGACAATGGGGACATATCTCACCCTGCTTCCTAACACCAGAGAAATACCAAAAGACTCACTATATTCCATTTTGTGAGTTCTGCAAATCCATGGGGCACAATGTGAACAACTTTCTCTCACTTCAGTTGATGCAGGACCACACCCACGATGCCTTTTGGGTTCAAGAAGAGCAGAAGGGTGGTGACCACAAGGGCGTAGAAAGAGGTGGATACGAAGGAGGTCCCAGAGGTTGATATGTACATGACCAAGGTTGAGGATATGGAGGAGATGGAGGAATACCACCCACTTGCTTTAATTGTGGTGAGATAGGCCACGTATCAAGATTTTGTACCAAACCATGCACTCTCTATGGGTATTGCTATAGTACCGATCATGCCACAGAGATCTGTCCCGACTTGTTGAAGAAGTGGGAAGAGAAGAAGGAACATTGCAATATGGTGTAAGATACCAGGTCTATTATATTAGCAGAAAAGAGAAATAATGCAGAAAATAACACTGAGATAGCAACACAATACGGAAATACTGCAGATATAACAACAAAACAATAAATTATATGGAACCACAACACCGGAATTATACATTTACTGATAGGAAACATGGTTCACTTGCCTCTTCGAAGGGGAAACCTCCAGCAAAGCAGAGCTCTATTACAATAATTCTTCAAGACAAAATTTCTCATACCCTCTACTCCTACTTATACTAAATCTATCTATCCAAAAGAACAATATAGAGGAATATCCTTTTAGAAGTGGAAGATTCTATTAGGTCTTATTACATTTGACTTATTCCTCTTTATTGCTAATTCTTATTAATATTGACCTTTATTACATGGAAATATATTATTCTACCCACTTGAGGGGTTAGGTAGGTTAGGTCCCTAACATGCTCCCCCCCTTAAAATCAGCCTTGTCCTATAGGATTGAAATGAGGAAATTGATGTCAAATGGTAGTTGGATCCTAGGTGGAATCTGTTGGAGTTGTATCTTTCCACTGGACTAACACTTCCTTAATGGTGCATTGACAAAGACGATGCTAACGCTGGTCCAAAACTACTTGTGGTTGCAACCAAATGGATCCTTCTTCATCCAACTCGAGAAGGCTAGTTTGAGTTTGGCACTTAGTTCCAATCACCTTCTTTAAGTAGGAGACATGAAAAAAAAGATGGAGCTTAGAAGGACTGGGTAAAACTAACTGATAGGCCACCTATCCCATGCGTTTGAGAAATGTATAAGGACCATAAAATTTGGGTGCCAGTTTCTGACAATGTTCGTCCTTGAGTGAAGTTTGCTTATAAGGTTGCAGTGGAAGAAATACATGGTCTCCTTTCTAAAAATTGACGTTTTGAGCGACCTTGATCAGTTTGTTGCTGCATATGATTCTGAGCCATGACCAAATTATCTTTTAGGGTATGGAGAATAGCCTCTCGAACTGTAAGTGTTTGGTCAACCGCCTGGACTATCGAGACACCCGGCATGTAGGAGAGAACGAAAGGTGGATTTTGTCCATATACTGCTTCAAAAGGAGTCATGTGATTAGTTTTATGGTAAGAAGTGTTGTACCACCATTCAACTAATGGTAACCATTGAGCCAATTGATTTTACCTTTTAGAGGAAAAACACCTCAAATAAGTCTCCAAACACTTGTTAACAAATTTAGTTTGACTATCAGTCCGGGGATGATAGGCGGTGTTGAGATGCAATTGGGTGCCCTATAGCCTGAATTGTTCTTGCCAAAAATTGTTGGTGAAAGTGGGATATCGATCATAAACAATAGAATGAGGCATGCCATGAAGCTTGGAGACATGATCCATGAAAATTTGAGCCACAGTGGATGCGGTAAATGGGCGTTGAAGAGCATAGAAGTGAGGATACTTGGAAAGATGATCAACTACCACCATGATGACTGACTTATTTCTTGATTTAGGTAATCCCACAATTAAATCCATAGACATGTCCCTCCAAATAGCAAGTGGAATCAGAAGCGGTTGGAGTGTGCCAGAAGCTTTGATTGTTTCATCCTTGTTGCGTTGAAAAACATCACATTCTACGATAAAAGTGAAAACGTCCTTTTTCATATCATCCCAGAAAAAGGAATGTTTGACTCGGTCATAGGTTTTGGTAAACCCTGAGTGCCCAGTTGTGGGTGTAACATGAAGCTCAGAAATCACTCTGGATTTAAGTTGTGACTCTGATGCGAAGTTTTAGGATCTTGTAGCCATTCTTGGAGAACAACTTGGAGCCAATCTGGTACAATAAAGGAGAGTGAGAAAAGGGACCCTTCATCTTCATATTTTCGACAAAGAGCGTCAGCAACCACATTTTCTTTTCCTTTCTTGTAACTGATCTCATAATCATATCCAAAGATCTTAGTTACCCATTTTTGTTGCTCTAGGGAGGAAGGTCGTCATTGCTCCAAAAAATACTTGTGTGCCAAGAGTACCCTGGGGAAACTGGAGAATTGGCTTGCAATTGTTGGATCAGATGAAAATTTTTAGGATATTGTAGCCATTCTTGGAGAACAACTTGGAGCCAATATGGTACAATAAAGGAGAGGGAGAAAAGGGACCCTTCATCTTCATATTTTTGAGAAAGAGCATGAACAACTACATTATCTTCTCATTTCTTGTAAATGATCTCATAATCATATACAAAGATCTTAATTACCCATTTTTGTTGCTCTGGGGAGGAAGGGTGTTTCTCTAGAAAATACTTGAGGCTTTGATGATCTGTCTTAATTTGGAAGTGTTGACCCAAGAGATAAGGGTGCTAGAGATCCACTACATGCATAATAGCCAACATTTCCTTTTCATAGATTGTTTGGACTAAATGGATTTCTAACGATTGTTTGCTGGTAAAGGCCAAAGGTATACCCTCTTGCATAAGGACTGATCCAATTCCTCTCCCAGAGGCATCACATTCCAAGACAAAGGTCTTTGTGAAATCAGGATTGGCCAAGAACGGAGTAGTACACATAGCCACCTTCAGGGCTTAAAAGTCCTGATTAGCTGTGGGAGTCCAAGTGAAAGAATTCTTTTTAAGGAGAGCAGTGAGAGGCACCACAATCTTTCCATAATTCTAAAAAAACTTGCGATAATAGCCTGTTAAACCCAAAAATCCATGCAAGCTTTTGATAGTCTTGGGGTGAGGCCAATCCTGCATTGCTTGAATTCTCTTAGGATTCACCTGGACACCATCCTTGCCAAAAATATGACCCAAGTACTCGACTTCTAAGGCGCCAAAGGGAAATTTAAAGTGTTTGAGGAAAAGTTGGTGTTGAGAGAGTAGATGGAGAACTTGATCCACATGGGAAAGATGGGATTGCCAGGTTTTACTATAGATGAGAATATCATCAAATAAAACTAAGACAAAATGACGTAGAAAAGGATGGAAGACATGATTCATGAGGCTTTGCAAGGTGGAGGGGGCATTACATAGGCCAAAGGGAATGACCAAGAACTCATAGTGACCCTCATGAGTTTGAAGGACAGTCTTATGGATTTTAACTTCTTGCATACGTATCTGGTGGTATCCAGAAAGCAGATCAAGTTTAGTGAAGTATTGATCACCACTCAGCTCATCCAAGAGATCATCAATGACAGGAATGGGAACTTGTCCTTGATGGTGAATTTATTGAGGGCACAAAAGTTAGGACACATGTGCCAAGTACCTTCTTTCTTAAGTACCATGACCACAAGAGAAGAATAATGGCTGGTACTGGGGCGAATAACACATGTTTGGAGCAATTCCTGCACTATTTTCTCAATTTCATTATTTTGGGCAAAGGGATGACGATAAGGGCGAACATTGGGAGGAAGTCTGCTAGGAATAAGAGAGATGGAATGATCATGAACACCATGAGAAGGCGAAAGTCCTTGAGGAGTGGAAAAAATATCTTGATATTTGGAGAGGATAGCTTGGAGGTTAGGATGCATAGAGGGTGTCTCAACTGCTTGAATAAAATGGACTTGATCAATAATATCGGAGTGGAATTTCTTGAGGATATTTTCCATGCAATGGGAACTGATGGTCTCAGGAGAACTAGCTTTGAGGCCTTGGAATTGATACCTTTGTCCCTCCTGTTGGAATTGCATGGTTAATTCCTTAAAATCCATAAGAATGGGACCCAAAGTGCATAACCATTCAACACCTAGCACATTGTCACAATCGCCCATTTCAATGGAAAACATATGATATTTCAGGTGGTAATGGTCAATTTGAAGACATACATTTTCACAACACACACCACATTTCATGGACCCACCATTGGCTATCATGATTTGAAAATTATTGACAACAAAAATATAGCAATTGGTTCATGGGAAATGCGAAAATGAATAAAATTGTGGGTTCTACCATTGTCAACAAGGATGATGACCTTCCTATGCTTATTATAGCCAATGAGCTTGAGGGTTTGTGTAGAAGAGAAGCCAGTGAGGGCATGAAAGGAAATGAGTGGGTCAACGTCAAGTGGTTCATCAGGCTCCTAGGTAGCATCAGGAAGGGAGGGCTCTTCAACAAGGGGACCTTTCACATCTGCTTTAGGAACATCTTTAGAAATGGTCATAAAAAGTTTTTGTTCCTTATACTTGTGCCTCAGAAAATATTTTTCATCACAATTATAGCAAAGACCCTCCAATTGGAATTCAACCATTTCAACCCTAGTTAATTTATGGACCTTGAGGGGAGTGGCAAGGGGGTTAGGATTAGTGGGTTGAGGGTGAGGAACAAAAGAGGGGTTTTTGTTATGGGAAAAAACAACTTGTTGGGACTCTTTAGCACGTTTAGTAGCTTCCAACCAAGTTTGATGGCGAGCCATGAGAACCTAGGATGGGGTTTCATCCTTTAGGCCACTAATAAAGCGTTCACAAAAGAATGCATCTGACATGTCCTCGGTTCGAAAGGCAAAATGCTCAAAATCAATTATAAATTCTTCCACTGTGCCTTACTATTTCAACTTGGTCAAATGACTGAGATAGTGGGTATCAGTGTCAAAGTGGTCATAGAGCTCTACAACAAGCTGGGTCCATGCAATATACCCCTGACATGAATTTTTACGCCATTGCCACCATTTCCATCGTTCAGGATCTAGATAGAGGAAAGCATAGTGAAGTTTGGCCAACTCATTAGTAATACCATGTAGAGAAAAATAATGATCCATTTGAGTGACCCAACACGTGGGATGGGAGCCATCAAATTTATTGACCTCAATGAGGGGAAGATGGGGGTCACAATGAAAGGAGTTGGATTGAAAATGCATAGAATGAGAGGAATCAACATCTGGTTGGTCCTAGGAGGAAGGAACGAGAGTGTGGTTCAACAACTGGTTGACAACATACTGGAGGGTGTTAAATTGGTTCATGAATTTGGCATCCATGGTGTCAAATTGGTGCTGGACTTGGGTCTTGAATTATGCAAGGTGAGAATTGGTAGAACCAATATTAGATGTCACACGTTGGATGGATTCCTGGGCTTGATTGATGGAAGCTTGCAGGTCTTGGTTGTGAGTGGTGGCCATTTGGAGAGGGGGAGTGTGGGTAAGGGAAAATGGGTTGGTGGGACCACACAAAATGACTTATAAGTGATAAGTACCATGACGATGAGAACGAGAAGGGAAATATAATGGAATATTCAGAAAAAATAGGGAAGCTAGGAAGGGGTCGGGTCCACTGAAAAAAAGGATTAGAAATGAAAGGTACGACTGCGATCAGGGAGAAAAGGGGAATCCAATGGGATAGGTCCCAAATAAGTGTGTTGACTAGACCACTATACTTATTTTTTTTACTCCTGTGGAGTTATAATCCAGCTTGAATAATACTACAGTGACGAAATGCCCAAATTCTTAATAGGAAGAAATGTGTAGTAATTTCGCAACCAAAATGTAGAAGGGACAGTTGCGCGGTAATAAATCTTGTCTATTCTATTTTTGTTTCCGTCCCATGGGGTAGGGTATTCAGGGTTCCTATAGATAAGGGTTTACCCCATGCTATAGCTCTTTGATATACGTGCGGGGTCCAATAGTAGTACTTGGCCCAATATCTCAGGGCACCAACTAAAGAGGCTAGATCGTTCCCTTAGCTATACTACCTGACTACCCAGGTACTAGAGAGTATCTTCCTAAGTGTTGTTCTCGGTGGAACTATAATAGTCAGGCAGCCAATTGATTTATCTATAGAGGGATTCAGGAGAGCTAGGTCAATCCATATACAGGTGTTGTTTGATGATCTACCACTCGAAGGGGTACCAACAAGGGTTACAAGGGTGGCCAACAGATGTGCACTTGAGTACCACTTATATTTCCTATGTGTATTACTCCCTGATCGTGATTTTATGCGCATAACGATATATATCTATGGATTTAAGATGTCAAAATACGTCTCTACCCTGAAAAAAATTAACCCACAATTTTCTGCCGAGGAAAGTGCTCTGATACCACTTGTAAGGTATCGGGTCTATTATATTAGTAGAAAAGAGAAACAATGTAGAAAATAACATTGAGATAGCAACACAATACGGAAATACTACAGAGATAACAATGAAACAACAAATTATATGGAACCACAACACCATAATTATACCTTTATTGATAGGAAACAAGGTTCACTTTTCTCTTTGAGGGGGAAACCTCCAGTAGAGCAGAGCTCTATTACAATAATTCTTCAAGAAAAAAATTCTCATACCCTCTACTCCTATTTATACTAAATCTATCTATCCAAAAGAACAATCTAGAGGAATATCCTTCTAGAAGTGGAAGCTTCTATTAGGTCTTCTTACATTTGACTTATTCCTCCTTATTGCTAGGCCTTATTAATATTGACCTTTATTACATGGAAATACATTATTCTACCCACTTGAGGGGTTAGGTAGGTTAGGTACCTAACATATGGTAAATGCAGAACCACGTGGGAACCAAAATAAGGATGAGGAAGTTGATGTGCGGGTGATAACCCAGGGCGAAGCCAAAATAGGAATGGACTTGGAGCATGGAGAAAGATCAGGCTGGATAATAGAGAGAAATATTAGAAAATTGACACAAACTCCTCCTAAGTTTGGTGTTTCACAATAAAAGTAGTTTTTGTGCAATGTGAAAAGGGTTCTAGAAGAATAAAGAGCACATGAAGTGCTACAACCTATGACACAAAGGTCGATAGAAGAAGATCGGGTACATAAGAAAGTAAAATGTTCCACCTAGATATCGCTATAAGAATCTCGAGCACGTGAAGAATTACAATGTGCCACATAAAAGTATTTGGAGGAAGCTCGTATGCATGAAGAGATACAAAGCATGATGCAGAGGTTGCTAGAAGAAGCTCGCAGGAAGAAAGAAGTGTGATGGGCATAACAAAAGGAAATAAAGGAGCATGTGCATGAAGAGCTAAAGTGCATGACACACGAAGAAGCATTGTGCGACATTGGTTGTGAAGAGAAAGAAAAATATCAAGTAAGTAAATGATAATGATTCAGAGGATGTCATGGAGAGGTGGAATAATAAGCTATATGAAGTCTCTACTAGGAGATGTGCACGAAATTACCACCACGATGTGTGAGGACGAATTCAGACCCTATCATTTTGACGAGATGGATTTGATGGACACATTCATTTCCCAAATGCATCACATTCCCTTAATCCATTGGGTATGCACCCTCGATAGAGTGTTAGTAGGTATACCTGCACAATGGTGGGCTAAGCATCAGGAATATCTATGTGAATGGGTCGACGTAGTGGAGTAAGTAAAGGAAAGGTTTATTCTGGGGGTTGATATTCACAAATACATGTGTTCATGTGAGAGGCATTGGGTAGCTAAGCAATGAGATAATGCACAAATAATCCACTTGAAAACCAAGTGTGCTCTTTCAGTAGGCACTTATTTCCATCCTATTCCTTTGACTACCA
This sequence comes from Picea sitchensis, assembly GCA_010110895.2. Classification (NCBI taxonomy): domain Eukaryota; kingdom Viridiplantae; phylum Streptophyta; class Pinopsida; order Pinales; family Pinaceae; genus Picea; species Picea sitchensis. The sequence goes on along the minus strand of SNQJ01S0128629.1, from coordinate 24,484 downwards.
TCAAGCTAATGGAAAAGTTGCGTAGGTTGGAGGTTGAACCCAATGAAGAATTGGGAAGCCAATAGATTCCCCTAGATCCAACCATGACTATTGAATATCCTACATGGTGAAGACCAAGAAGTTGGATCCATGTGAAGAAGCATCAGGACCGACTAGGGGTCAATATGACAGATTAATATATAGGGTGTAGAAGCAGGGGTGCATAGGAATCATGTGCAGTGCCCCCGAAGAATAATACTTTGTGGATGTGTAGAGAAGTCAACATCACATTAAAGTTTAGGCGACATAAACACTTTAGTGTAGAAAAGGTAGATGCGACAGACAACACTATCACAAATATATGGTTCGTTTCGAGAAAAATCCAGGCATAATTTTACAGTTCTCTTATTCATTACTTTTTGCAACATTATTTGACAATAGTCTAAAGAATGGTTTCCTACTCCACATGTTACAAAAATTGAGGTCGGATCTCTCTTTAAGCACGTAGTTGGGGTTGATATGATCATCTTTCCAACATGTGAAACAATAAGTCATTCCATGAATGCAACCATGTATGTCCCTTCCATACCTTCCATTATAGCCTCCTCTATAACTTTGACGTCCTTGGTAGCCATTTCCTCATCCTTGATTTCTTTGTTTTGTGTTCTGGTCAGTTGCTTGTGTATGATATACTGCATGAAATTTTTTCTTGTTCTGACCATTTAGTTGGCATTCTTGAGTCGAGTGGTTAGAATCCTCATATATATCACACCATTTAGGCTTGACATTCCTTAAATTGTAAGGGAAATCTCTAGTATTGTGGTTTTTTAAAGATTGATAGATCTCGCAATGAATTTCTACTTGCAATCGATGAACATGAGGTTCTCTTTCAAGTGCATCACTGTATTTACAATAATCTTTTGTATGATCTTCATTTAGACAAGTGGAGCACCAAAGGTCACTTCTTCTAATAGTCATATTCTTTAATGATTGTTGGAGCATCTCAAGTTTTTCCTTCAATCTTTTTTCCGTCAATGTCAAAGTCGATGACCACTCATCATCATTTTCTATAAGTTAAGCCTTTCGGAGTTCTTCCTCACATGAATGGATTTCATGCATATCCAATGGTCCTCTAATTTTATACAATAATCCAAACACATCATTTCACCAAGAGTTGTTCATCTATCGAATATGGAATCTTTTATCATAGTCCCTTATCTATGTAAATCCTTTTGCCATGAGCCTTGCTTTGTGTTTGTCAAGTGAGCCATCTGATTTGTACTTATTCTTGAATATCCACTTGTAGTCGATTGGTTTGGTTCCAAATGGAGGATTCACCAACTTTGATGTCCCATTCTTAATGAGAGCATCATATCCCTTCTGCATGCCTTATTTCCATTCATCATCAGAAGTAGCTTATTTAAAGGAAGTCGGTTCATGGTTAGTAGATAAATTCAACTCACAATCATATGAAACATCCATGTCATATGCATCACCCAAGTTTGAATTATCTACATTACCTCCATCTTGTCTTGAGGACATTCTAGTTCCTATCTTTCCGATATCATCATGATGAACATTTTCAAGTGTTTTTGTGAGCCATTTTGGTGGACCTTTCTGAGATGGTCTAGGTTGCTCGAATGATTGAGATGGTGTTGAGTTCTCATCAAACCTCAAATTTTCAATCCTCTCGATCAAATCATCTAAATGAGCTTCAAGTTATGATGAAGTGGTAATAACTTCTTCATGAAGGTAAGATGGTTCTTCAAAAGGAGATTCCAGAGATTGACCCAAGATAGGGATCCCCCCTTCAAGATGTGGAATCTCATCATCAAATTCATGATATGTGTTTACATGAGTGAGTTTTTCCAGATGATCAAGATGTCTGTCAACAATTTAATCTTTCTTGGAGGATTCAAAAAAGATCACATCTCTGGAGAGGATGAATTTCTTGTTTGTTCCATCATAAAGACGATATCGCTTGGTGGTATTTGATTACCCCAAGAAGATGCACTTATAACTCCTTGCATCAAGCTTGCTTATTTTCTCCTTAGGAATCAAGGCATAACAGGTGGAACCAAAGACCCTGAGATGCCTCACCGAAGGAATGTGGCCATACCACATTTCATATGGAAACTTGTTTTTGATAGCATGATATGGACACATGTTTTTGACATAAACTATACATAGAACTGCATCAATCCAAAAAATCAATTTAACATTCTTGAAAAACATCATGGAACGAACCATATTAAGGAATGTCATGTTCATTCAATCAGCTAGACCGTTTTGTTGAGGATTGTATGGAACTGTTGTTTGATGTTTGATCCCATGTTGGCAAAGGTAACTTTCAAATTCATTAGATGTATATTCTCTTCCATTATCAATGTGAAGATAGCCAATATGAGACTAAGCTTCATTTTGAATCCATACATGAAAATATTTAAATGTTTCAAAAGCTTGTGATTTATCTTTCAACAAGTACACCCAACACATCTCAATGTAATTATCAATAAAGCCATTATATATTTATCTCCATTTGTAGAAGTAACATGCATAGGGAAACATAAATAAGAATGAATCAGTTCATGTTTTCTACATGCTCTGGAAGTAGAATCATGGAATAGTTTTTTGCTATGCTTTCCAAGGATACAAGCATCACATTGTTTCAATTTTCCAGAAATAGTAGGCAGACCAGAAACACCATTCTCTCTTAATAAACGAAGATTGTCATAATTGATATGACCAAATATAGCATGCCACAAAAGACTAGATGACATTGTACCTTCACCATGATCAAAGAGGTATGCAACATTGTGTGTATGGGAAGATGTCCCATTCAACTTCAACAATCTTCCAACTTCCATTCTGGTCATAACAAGCATGTTATCAGAATCCCTTTGTATTTCAACTTTTCCACCGATCATATGAACAAATTGGCCTTGTCGTTTGATGTGCACAAGGGACAACAAGCTCCTTTTCATCTTAGGAAGATAGAGTACATTATGCGGAAGAAAATTCAGGAATCCAGGCAACTTGAGTCTGATGGTGCCCATTCCTGAGGGTTTGAGGTTGGACTTGTCTACAAAATACACTATGCCATATACATTGTCATTGAAATATTTCAAAAAGTCTCTTCAGAATGTCATGTGAGAGGTTAAGCATGTGTCAAGAAGCCATGCATATTTCCAAGGACTATACGCAGTGTTAAATAAATCTTTTGTTATTCCTATATTGCTATGAGCAACAATGTAATTGATAGATTAAGGTGGAATACCTTTTGCTGGTTCTAAAGGTTTACCTTTGTCCTGTTTCTTATTTTGTCTATATTTTTTTATCTTGTCCCATGGAACTCTGAATTCATTTGATTCATGTGTCCCATTTTTTTTGTAATGGGTACAATGAATATTGGATCTATCATCTTGGTTGTGTCTACCCCCTTTTCTTATGAAACTCTTTCTTCCACGTCCATGTCCTCTTCTATTGCTTTCCCCTCTAGAATAATCATGTTTTTTACTCTTGTCTTTCTGAGCAAGGTAAACAGTCTCGTTGGTTGAAGGAGTTGACTTCTTTCCAAAGGATTTCTCACATTCTACAACTTTATCAACTGGCGTGTCAAATGTGATGGATTTCATTTGACCACTTGCTTACAACAATTCAAGGTAGTGAGAATATGTAGGGTATGGGGCATTAATGAAGGTTGTGAGAGAGAGATCAATATTCACTCCAGTGGCTTCAATGTCATGCATTATGGCTTTGATTTATGAGGCTAAAGCCATAGGGTCACCATTCTTCAACTCTAAGTTGAAGAGCTTCAACATTAGTTGTATGAGTTCTAGTTCAGAATGTGTGTCATACAAGTCATTTATTCTCTTCAAGGTGCCATAGGAATCACTAATGGATGCAATATGACAAATCACCTCCTCACTTACTATCACAAAGATTACAACATATGTTTTCTAGTCTTTTTCTTTCCATATTTCATGTTCCTTAGTTGAGGTCAAAATGGTTAGTCTGTTACCAGGTCTTCTACTCTATCTGCTACTCTTCCACTTTTTTTTTGAGATTTCTTTTGATTCTTCTACTCCTTCAGTGATTTTTTTACTCTGAGGGACTGTTGCTTCTTCACAAATGCCTTTCCATGGGTCATTGCAGATCAATGAGCTCTTACTATTCTTGTACCATTCTCTATAATTATCCTTGCTGGTGAGCACCACGTCGACAATGGATATGAGAGAATGCATTGTCTTCTTCCTTCACAGACACGTTAGCAAATGAAAATATAATTAAGTTGCACCAATAAAAAACAAAATTTTCTTGCTTCTGCACTAAGAAAAGATTGGAATGAAGGACTGCTCACACATGTTTAAGTAATGTACACTCGAAACCTTACAAATGAAGGGACTGGCATCACTCCAACTGAAGGAGAGGTCATCTGCACCAATACAAGGCAAATCACAACAAAATAAACAAGTAGTGAATGGAAGTTTACTTGGAAAAATGTGATGATAATAACCCAATGAATGGATATACCAACGAATGGACTAATACTTATTGAACGGTTGCCAATATGAAATAGATTTTGTGCAGTCACGTTTGAAATCAATCGAAGTCTGATATCCATTGGTGGAGAGGCCGTCAAATTAGGGTTCCAATCACTGGTTGAGGGAGAGGAGTTATATATAAATTGTGAGTTACATGAGAGTGGTGCAATGCCTGATACAATGATATCGACTCTTCGGGATTATACACAACGTGAATAATAGGTTTGAAGACAAGTCAGATCAAGTGTGAAGCAACATGAATAATTAGGTATGAAGGCAGGTTGGACCAAGTGTGAAGTATCTTAATGTACACTTGAAGACCATTACCATCAAATGCTCACAAAGGACGTGTCTAATATGATAAATTGTGAAGCAAGAAATGCAGAGAGAAAAGAACAGAACAAAAAATAGTATTCAGTATATTAGAATGTAAGAATAAGAGTACAAAACGAGTACATGAAGAAGTTCTGAAGAGCTACTTTAGAAAGGGGAAATAGCTGAGCTAAATAGGCTCAAGCAAATCAAGAAATGAAAGTACAGCTGGCTAGGACAACTGGCAGTGTACAATCAGCCTGTTGAGGTTACATTATATTTAACACTCCCTCTTAAACTCAACAGTTACAAACATCAGCACTAATTATGCCCAAGTGTTGTCTCTGAAAATAAAAAATAGATTTTCCTAGTGGCTTTGTGAAGATATCTGCGAGCTGATCTCGAGAACCACAGAATTGAAGTGCAATATCACCATTATTGACTAGCTCGCGGATGAAGTGAAAGTGAGTGTCAATGTGTTTGCTTTTCTTGTGAAACACATGATTTTTGGATAGAGCAATTGCTTAAGTATTGTCACAGAAAATAGGAGTTGGATCCTTTTCTGTATGTGACATATCTTTCAATATTCTTCTCATCCACACAGCTTGACAAGAAGCTGAGGTAGCAACAACATACTCTACCTCTGCAGAAGATATTGATACAATTGGTTGCTTCTTTGATGCCCATGAGATCAAGTTCGTGCCCAGTTGAAAAACATGTCCTGAGGTGCTTTTCCTGTCATCTAGGCTGCCTGGAAAATCACTGTCTGTGTAACTAGAAAGTTGATTACTATCAGATTTAGTGTACCATAAGCCAAAATTGAGAGTTCCTGCTACATATCTCAAAATTCATTTTTCCATTTTTCAGTGAGAATCTTTGGGGGATTCCATGAATTTGGAAACAAGGCTTGTTGCATACATAATGTCAGGCCTAGTTGCTGTAAGATACAACAAACTGCCTACTAAAATTTTGTACAGAGTAGAGTCCACTGTAGGACCTTCATCATTCTTGCTCAATTTTGTGCCTAGGGGTATAAGGGTTTATGCTGGATTGCATTCTTCCATGCAAAATCTTTTGATGATGTCTACTGCATACTTTTGCTGACAGACAAAAATGCCTTTGGTTGATTGATTAACCTCAATCCCTAAAAAATATTTCATTATGCCAAGATTT
>SNQJ01S0128629.1:0-17300 GCA_010110895.2 Picea sitchensis | reverse complement strand
TTGTCCCACTCCATGCTTCTTGAGGGACTTTCATCTTTAGACTTGTGGTTGAAGATCTATTCAAGAGATAAACTGAGCAAGCTACTGCTTCAGCCCAAAAAATATTTGACAAACTTTTCTCTTTGAGAAGTGTTCTTGCCATATTCATTATTGTCTGATTTTTCCTTTCAGCCACTCCATTCTGTTGTGGAGTATACCTGGATGTTGTTTGCATGATAATGCCTTGTGATTTGCATAAATTTGAAAATTCATTGGAGTTGTATTCTCCTCCTCTGTCTGACCTGAGTGCTTTTATATATTTGCCACTCTATTTTTCAGTTTCTGCCTTGAATTCTTTGAATTTTGCAAAAGTTTCAGACTTGTGTCTGAGAAAATAGATCCATATTTTTCTGCTGAAATCATCAATAAATGTTAGAAAATAAAAGCTACCACCTATGGAATCTGTTTGCATTGGTCCACATAGGTTAGTGTGAACAAGTTCAAGATGTCGTTTGGCTTGACTGGAAGACTGTGGAAAACTAGTTCTCTTATGTTTTCCAAGTATGCATGACTCACATGGGGGAATTTTCTCTTTAAAGATGGGAAGACCTTTGACCATGGAGTGCTTCTGAAGAAGACTTAGACTCTGAAAGGGTAGATGTACAAATCTTGTATGCCAAACCATTGTTTATTTCAGGGTAGATGCACTCTGTGCATATGTTTGGTTCAGATTTGCAGTTCTGAGTGTAAGGGGAAACATTCTATTCTGAGTCATATGGATTTCAAAAATCAATTTTATGCTGGGGTTTTTGTCAAATATCCTGCAAGATGCTCCCTCAAAGAGTACCTTATAGCCATGTTCAATGAGTTTTCCTACACTTAGCATATTATGTTTCAGATCTGGAACATGATAGACATTGTTTATGTCTTTCTTTACATTTTGTTTAGTAAGAATAGGGACAGTTCCTTTTCCTTGAACTTTGACTAAAGAATCATTTCCAAGTGTAATATCAGATGAGATTGAAGAATCAATGTATGAAAGTAAACCTTTGTTACCTTTCATGTGATTGTTTCATCCACTGTCCAGCAACCAGAGATCTTTAGGTTGTTGTTCAGTCTTGTGGCATGAAAGAAACATACCTCCTGAGTTTTCTCCCATGTGATTTGACACATGTGCTCTGCCTGAGAGATGATCTGCTTGCTTATTCCTACATTCAGATTCATAGTGCCCATATTTTTTGTAGTAATAGCATTGTATGCTTGATTTCTCATTTGACCTTCTCCCTCTGCCTCTTTGAGGTTGAAAACTCTGATTCTGATTTTGTTGTCTGTCTGCTTGGAAGTGTTGATTTGGGTGTTGTTGTTTGTGTCCTCCACTGGAATGAGGATTACTTTGACTGCTCCCTCTTCCTTGGTGACCTCTGCCTCTTCCTCTGTCTCTCCATCTGCTGAAGGAGAATTGCGTTTTGAAAGCATTGGCAATTGACTCATCTGTGAGATGCAGTCTAGTCTCATGTGTTACCAGAGAACCAATTAGTTCATCTGTTGAAAAACTTGTCAGATCCTTGGATTCAAGGATTGCTGTTACAACCATTTCGAATTTCTTTGGTAAACTTTTGAGGATTTTCTCAACAATGCATTGATCAGGTATGGCTTCGCCAGTCAGTCTGATCCGGTTCATGATGCCCATGACTCTGGTCATGAACTGATCCACATTTTCGGATTCTGTCATTCTTAGAGTCTCGAATTGTGTCCTCAAGGTTTGTAGTTTAACTGTTTTGATCTTGTCATTTCCTTGGTAGGCTGATTTAAGGATATCCCAATCCTGTTTTGAAGTACAAGCGCCTGTGATTTTTGAGAAAATGGAGTCATCCACTGAATTTTGAATCCAAAATTTGGCTTTATTTTCTCTGTTTCTCTTTGTTGCCTGAGCAATTTTCTGTTGATTTGTCATGGCGGCAAGGTCTACTGGATCTGGTTCCACATATTCATGATCCACTGGATCCCAACACTCTTGTGCTTGCAAGAAAGATCTCATCTTAAGAGACCAGATTTCATAGTTCTTTCCAAGAAGAATCGGACCCTGAGTTGGTCCTAAATTGCTAGACGACGCCATATTTGAAGAATTTAGCAAAAACAGAAAGAAAAAAAAAATTGTATTTACCTGTCTCTTGCGCTTTTAAACTAGGTCTATGAATATCTTGTAGTGATTTTGGAACTCTGCGTTTCAAGATTTCGCGAGTTTCAATGCCATGAGTTTTGGCTTCACGATTCCTGACTTCGAGACTTCGTTAGACGAGTCCTCCGAACTCTCCAACTTCCGATTGCCGAAACGTCGAAGAGAGCTTAACGGCCTTGAATTGGCCCTTAGTCTCCGTTCAATGTGACCACATGCCTAACTGTTAAAGCGCTATCATATTTTCACGAATCGGGGAATCACGATGCCTTCACCGGTTCTTTGTCTCTCAAGTTGCTGAAATCCGAAGTATCCTGGCGCTTATTCAAACGCCTTTTTGGGATTTCGTGTTTCGGGACTTCGGGATGCGAAGTGGCCCGGTCCTCTGTCTGCGGGATCCTCGGTATGCCGAAACACCGATCAACTCAATAGTATGCCGAAACACCGATCAACTCAACGGTATGCCGAAACACTGAAAATATCCCAACACTTATTTCCAGACAATTTTTGGAGTTATGTGATTTGGGATTTCGTGTTTCGTGATGTTGAGATTTCTTGACCCTTCGTCCTTCCGATTCCCAAAATGTTGAATTCCGATTTTTTGCTTTCAGGACTTCATATGCCGAAGTGCCTAGCCTTTTGGACAATCAACAATCCAGATCCTCTTATGATCTGACGGTCCAGATCCTTTCGGGATTTCATGAATCGGTATTTCGCGACTCTTGACTTCTTGTCACGCTGTTCTCCAAAACTGCGAACTCCGAAAAGCCGATTTGCCGAAATGGCTAAGTGTCCTTCTCTTTTTGGAAAATCTCCCAAAATCCTAGATTGCTGCCATGCATCTCCACAAGATGGACGATCCTCCTGCGTTTTGCGATTTGTGATGTCAGGATTTCACGATTTTGCATATCGGGGTTTTGGAGTGCAGTCTCCTTTGCTCGTCCAACTCCTGATTCTCGATTTTCCGATAGGATCAGATCGATGGCTCATGATCTTTCTCGATCCAATGGTCCAGAATAACTTGTGATTTCACGATTCGGGAATTCTCACGGCTGGCTTCTGACCTTCACACCCTATGAGTTAGCGAAATGCCGAGATCTCGCCATGTATGTGTTGATGGACGGTCCTGATGATTTTAGGATTTTGTGACTTCGCAAGTCGTCTTTTCTTCTGTGCACTACAGAGGACTTAAACCTCGTGCACTTTCTTACAGATCCAACGGTTGTCGGTCCTCTACGCAAGATCTGACAGCTGAAATTCTCTTGCCTTTTCTACACTCTCTTCGTCCCTTCTGAACAGGATTTCCACCTCGGATCTGTTCGCAGGACGAATCTTATGGTCGTGATGGCTATTTTTTTCTCCTTAGACGCGATCTTTTCTCCCGCAGAAGAAAAATTCGTGAATCTTTCAAAGATTTGAAAGAAGTTTCATGAGTTCTTTGAAGCTTGTCATTCTCTGCTGCGAGCTTTGAGGGATTTGAGAGAATTCCCAAAAATCTTTAAACGCTTCTTCTTTCTGTAACAATCTTTCACGAATTTGAACAAATATCTGTGTAATCTTCAACGTTTCTGCCTTCTGTAGGTTTTCTTAGTGAATCTTTGATGAATCTTGAAAACAAAATGTACAAGAATCTTTACTGTTTCTCCATCTGCAGTATTCGCTTCCTTCTCGTGTTTCTGCTCCTCGAACTTTTGAGCGTAGTATGCTCTGCTACCTCGGTGAGCTTCCTACAGGGTTCTTTTGAGAGTATTGCGTACAACTTTCCAAGCCTTGTGAAAAGTCTGTGAAGCGTGCTCTCAAGATCCGTGTAAGCTCTGCAACGTTTGAGGATCGTGTTTCTCTCCCGTCCTTGTGTGAAGAGACTTACTACTGAAGCTTTGATACCATGATAAATTGTGAAGCAAGAAATGCAAAGAGAAAAGAACAGAACATAAAACAATATTCAGTATATTAGAATGTAAGAATAAGAGTACAAAACGAGTACATGAAGAAGTTATGAAGAGATACTTTAGAAAGGGGAAATAGTTGAGCTAAATAGGATCAAGAAAATCAAGAAATGAAAGTACAGCTGGCCAGGACAGCTAGCAGTGTACAGTCATCCTGTTGAGCTTACATTATATTTAACATAATATGAATACCATTACCATTAGAGTGGTGTGGTAGAAGGCCATTATCATCCCAATAAGCCCGACCAGTGAGATCATGATATCAGTGAGGTCGCGATCGAGTTGATGAAAGCTATTTTCCAAGATTGTAAGGTGATGGAGATTGTGTGAGAGGAAGTGGAATAGTTGGATTACTGCTTCATGCATTATGAGCATGGGAGGGTCTGATACCAGAGTATCGTGTGAAAAGAGAAACATAAACACCGAGAGATTCGAGCAAAAATAAGGTTTAGCTAAGAAATTAGGGTTTATCTCAGAAATCGGGTTTTTAATGGTAGAATATGGTTTAACTCATGCCAGAGAATGGACCAATACCTGCATTGGTGTGTTGAGAATCAACCAGAGAGGGAGTGTTTCTGACATAGAATAAAGAAATAGAATAAACAAGAGGGTAGAAGGAAGAGAGATAGGCAGGCCAGGATTGGGATGGAAGGGAAAACACCAAGGAATCTATTCATGGAGTTAGGCTAGGCTCTGATACCACTGTCAGGCCTGGATTGTGAAGGAATCATAAGTCCATGGGATTATTATTCCATTAGCATGAAGCTCAATAAATATACAAAGATGAAATCATTGGTATTCTCCAATGTATGACTCTTCCTATCACCTATGATGATTCATATGTACATTATTGTTACAAAGTCTACAATCACAAGGATTACATGTCCAACATACACTCTTGCACATTTTTTGTTTGATGCGTTCCACCTCCCCTTTGCATTTCCGTTACTCTTCCATTGAATTGCGGAGTGCATCAATACATCATTGTTTTCTTTGTCTAGAGAACAAAGATATAAACGTATTTCACATATCAATATGAACTAGGATCCTATTTCTTGTAAGAATTGCAATAGATTCTTGACATTAAGACATATCTTTTGAAAATGAAGCTATTTGCATCTTTAAATATAAATGAAAATTAAAGAGAACTATCGACACATACATTTTTTCATATGATGATTAAGAATTGAAAATACACAAGTGTTGCATATGATAGCCATATACCTCTACAAAATGCGAAGGTGCATAACAAATAACTGCATCGAGTCTGGACATATGTTCATAGAAACATCCTTCCGACAACATGGAAAAAAATTCCCTTGTAAAAAATGATTTTTGGCTAGGAGATTTCCCAAATATAAATACACTACCAAGGTGAATTTCTTTGATTCGTGGTACCTAACTATTGGAACTACGGGGCTACCCAAGTGCACCATGATAAATGGTAAAAATTTACCTCACAAGTATTGAAAAATACACAAGTTCTGGCTACACAGACGATATGCCTTTGCACAGAGCAGAAATGTGGAAGACATAACTACATCGAGTGCCTACATATGTTCATAGAAAAATTCTATGGACAACATGGGAAAAATCCATGGTCCAAAACTATTACAAGTGCCAACGCGTGAAAGCACCGCAATGCAAGGATGTTGGAGAATTGATATCAATTTTCTGCACAAAGGTTGAAAACAGACCAAATGTTCATTGTACCAGGAAAAAACTTATACAAAGCACAAAAGATACAACTATGAGGGATGCAAGCAAATCGTCAAAGCAAATGTCTACTCAGATATTAAGTAGCAATGCATTGCACATCACAATATTGACCATCTGCTACAGAAAATTAATATTTTTAAATTGGATGAATTTCTTCATATACTCTTGCACACTCTTTCTTTAATGCATTCCACCTCCCCCTTGCATTTATGTTACTCTTACATTGAATTGTAGAACGTATCAATACATCATTTCTTCATTTTTCTCGGCAACAAAGATATACACACATTGCAATCATATCAATATGAACTAGGATCTCGTTTCTTGCAAGAATTGCATCAGATTCTTGACATTAAGACATATCTTTCAAAAAATATAGCTATCTTCATCTTCAAATGTAAATGAAAATGAAAAATACATAATCTCACTGAGTGCCCACATATGTTCATAGTAAAATCCTCCAAACAACATGGAAAAAATCCATGGTCCAGAACTATTGCAAGCGTCAACGTGCGAAAGCACCTCAATGCAGGGATGCTGGAGAATTGGTATCAATTCTCCACACATGAATTGAAAACATACCAAATGTTCATTGTTCTAGGAAAAAACCTATACAAATCACGCAAGATACAACTATGCGAGATGCAGAAAAATCATCAAATAAAACGTCTCTGCACATAAGAGGCAGTGCATTGTACATCACAATATTGACCATCTTCTATAGAAAAATAGTCTTTTTAGATTGGATGAACTTTTTCATTTACTCTTGCACACTCTTTTTTTGATGCATTCCACCTCCCCTTTACATTTACATTACTCTTCCATTGAATTGAGGAATGGATCAATACATCATTTCTTAGTTTTTATTGATAAAAAAGGTATACACGCATTGCAATCATATCAATATAAACTAGGATCTTGTTTCTTACCATAATTGCATCAGATTCCTGATATTAAGGCATATCTTTCAAAAAATGCAGCTATCTTCATATTCAAATGTAAACGAAAATGAAAAATACATAACTGCACTGAGTGCCCACATATGTTCATAGCAAAATCCTCTGAACAACATGAGAAAAATCCATGGTCCAGAACAATTGCAAGCGCCAAGCTAGGAAGGATTTGATGAGCTTGCATAACTTATGTTCTTGTCCCTTCACAACAAATCCTTCTGGTTGAGACATGAACACATTCTCTTTCAAGTCTCCATTCAAGAAAGTAGTCTTCACATCCATTTGATGAATTTTACATCTATTATGAGCTTCCATGGAAAATAGAGTGCAGATGGTAGCCCATTTTTTTGAGGGGGGGGAATTCTCCTCATAATCAACACCTTCTTTCTATGCAAATCCTTTTTTTGTGACTCTTGCTTTGTGTTGGTCAAGCGAGCCATTGGATCTTTACTTGTTCTTGAATACCCACTTGCAGCTGAATGGTTTGGTTCCAAATGGAGGATCCACCAACTTCCATGTCCCATTGATGAGAGCATCATATTCCTTCTACATGGATTCTTTCCATTCATCATGATAAGTGGCTTCTTTAAATGAAGTCGGTTCATGGTTAGTAGATAAATTCAACTCACAATCATATGAAACATCCATGTCATATACATGACCTAAGTTTGAATTATCTACATTACCTCCATCTTGTCTTGAGAACATTCTGGTTCATGTCTTTCCGATATCATCAGGATGAACACTTTCAAGTTTTTCTGTGAGCGATTTTGGTGGACCGTTCTCAGATGGTTCAAGTTTCTCAACTGATTGAAATGGTGTTGAGTTCTCATCAAGCCTCAAATTTTCAATCCTCTCGATCACATCATCCAAATGAGCTTCAGGTTCTGATGAAGTGGAAAGAACTTCTTCATGAGGGGAATATGGTGCTTCAAAAGGAGATTCCAGAGATTGAACCAAGATAGGGACCCCCCCTTCAAGATGTGGAATCTCATTATCAAATTCGTGATATGTCTTTACACGAGTGATTATGTCTAGATGATCAAGCTACCTCTCAAAAGTTTCATATTTCTTGGAGGATTCAAGAAAGATCACATCTCTGGAAAGGATGAATTTCGTGTTTGTCTCATCGTAAAGATGATATCCCTTGGTGGTATTTGAGTACCCCAAGAAAATTCACTTATGAATACTTGCATCAATCTTGCTTCTTTTCTCCTTAGGAATCAAGGCATAATATGTGGAACTAAATACCTGATATGCCTCACCAAAGGGATGTGGCCATACCAAATTTAATATGGAGTCTTTTTTTTATAGCATGACATAAACTGCTCATAGAAATGCATCAGCCCAAAACATCAATTTAACATTCTTGAAAAACATCATGGAACGAACCATATTAAGGAGTGTCTTGTTCATTAGTTCAACTACACCATTTTGTTGAGGATTTTATGGAACTGTTGTTTGATGTTTGATCCCATGTTGGCAAAGGTAACTTTAAAATTCATTAGATGTATATTCTCTTCCATTATCACCGCAAAGAGAGCCAATACGAGACTAAGCTTCATTTTGAATACATACATGCAATTTTTTAAATGTTTCAAAAGATTGTGATTTATCTTTTAGCAAGTACACAAAAGACTATATGGAATTATACCTTCATCGTGATCTAAGAGGCATGCAACATTGTGTGTATGGGAAGATGTCCCATTCAACTTCAACAGTCTTCCATATTCCATCCTGGTCATAACAAGCATGTTATCATAATCCCTTCGTATTTCAACTTTGCTACCAATAATATGATCATATTGGCCTTGTTGTATGATGTGCACAAGGGAAAACAATCTCCTTTTCAACTCAAGAAGATAGAGTACATTATGCAGAAGAAAATATGGGAATCTAGGCAACTTGAGTCTGATGGTGCCCATTCCCGAGGGTTTGAGGTTGGACTTGTTTGCAAAATACACTATGCCATCTACATTGTCATTGAAGTCTTTGAAAAATTATCTTCAAAATGTCATGTGATAGGTTGCACCTACGTCAAGAAGACATGCATCTTTCTAAGGACTATTTCAGTGTTAAATACATATTTTTTTACTCCTATATTGCAGTGAGCAAAAATGTAATGGGTTGATTCAGGTGGATTATCTTTTGCTGGTTTTGAAGGTTTACCTTTGTCCTCTTTCTTATTTTGTTTGTCTTCTTTGATCTTGTCCCATGTAACTATGCAGTCATCTGTTTCATGTGTCCCATTCGTTTTGCAACATGTACAATGAATATTGGAATGGTTGTGTCTACCCCCCTTGCCTCTAAACCTCTTTCTTCCACGTCCACATCCTCTTCTGTTGCTTTCTCCCCTAGAAGAATCAATTTTTTTACTATTGTCTTTCTGAGCAAGGTAAATAGTCTTTCCATTTGAAGTAGTTGACTTCTTTCCAAAGGATTTCTCACATTCTGCAACTTTCTCCACCAACGTGTCAAATGTGATGGATTTCATTTGACCACTTGCTTGCAACGATTCAAGGTAGTGAGAATATGTAGGGTATAGGGCCTTAATGAAGGACGTGAGAGGGAGATCAATATTCACTCTAGTGGATTCAATGTCATGCATTATGGGTTTGATTTCTGAAGATAAATCCATAGGGTCATCAATATTCAACTCTAGGTTGAAGAGCTTCAACATTAGTTGTATGAGTTCTAGTTCAAAATATGTATCATACAAGTCATTTATTCTCTTTAAGGTGCCATAGGAATCACTAATAGAAGCAATATGATGGATCACCTCCTCACTTATTGTCATAGATATTACAACATATGCTTTCTGGTCTTTGTCTTCCCATATTTTACGTTCCTTAGTTGAAGTCGGAATGGTTGGTCTGTTACCAGGTATTCTACTTTGTTTGCTACTCTTCCACTTTGATTCCGAGGTTTATTCTGATTCTTCTTCTCCTTTAGTGATTTTTCTGCTATAAGGGACTAGTGTTGCTTCACAAATTCCTTTCCACAGGTCATTGAAGATTAGTGTGCTCTTGATATTCCTATACCATTCTCTATTATTCTCCTTTTCGGTCAGCACCACACCGACAATGGATATGAGAGAATGCATTGTCTTCTTCCTTCACAAACATGTTAGAAAATGCAAATATAATGAAGCTGCAACAATAAAAATCAAAATTTTCTTGCTACTGCACCAAGAAACGATTAGAATGAAGGGTCGCTCACACAGGTTTAATCAAAGTACACTTGGACCCTAACAAATGAAGGGACTGAAATTGGTCCAATTGAAAGAGAGATCATCAACACCAATGCAAGGCGAATCACAACAACATAAACAAGCAACGAATGGAAACATACTTGGAAAAATGTGATAATAATAACCTAGTGAATGGATATACCATTGAATGGACTAATAGCTATCGAATGGTCACCAATATGGAACATATTATGTGCATTCACGTTTGAAATGAATCGAAGTTTGATATCCCTTGGTGGAGAGGCCGTCGAATTAGGCTTTTGATCATTGGTTGAGGGAGAGGAGTTATATCTGAATTTTTGAGTTATATCATAGTGGTGTAGCACCTGATACATCGAGGTAAAATCTTCAAGATTATAGATAATGTGAAGAATAGGTGTGAAGACAAGTCAGACCAATCGCGAAGCAACGTGCGTAATTAGGTATGAAGGAAGGTCAGACCAAGTATGAAGTAGATTAATGTACATATGAAGACCATTACCTTGAAAATTATCACAAAGAACATGTCTAAGATGAAGACCATTACCATCAGAGTGGCGTGGTTGAAGACCATTATCATCCAAAGAAGCCTGGTCAATGAGGTTGTGATATCAGTGAGGTCAAGACTGGGCTAATGCAAGCCATTGTCCAAGACTATAAGGTGATGGAGACTACGTGAGAAGAAATGGAATGGTTGGATTACTACTTCATGCATTGTGAGCATGAGAGGGTATGATACCAGAGTGTCGTGTGAAAATATAAACACAAACACTAATAGATACAAGGGAAATTAAGGTTTAGCTCAGAAATTAGGGTTTAGCTCAGAAAGCAAGGTTTTAATTGTAAAATACAGTTTAAATCATGCCAGAGAATGGAGCGATACCTACAGGGGTGTGTGGAGAATCCAACTATTGGAACTGTGGGGCTTCCCAAGTGCACCATGATATATGGTATAAATTCACCTCACAAGTATTGAAAAATACATAAGTTCTTGATACACTGGCGATATGACTTTGCGCAAAGAAAATGTGAGAAAGATATAATTGCACTGAGTGCTCGCATATGTTCATAAAAAAATACTACAGACAACATGGGAAAATACATGGTCCATAACTATTACAAGTGTCAACCCGCACCACAATATAAGGATACCATAGAATTGGTATCAATTCTTCGCACAAGAATTGAAAACAGACCAAGTGTTCATTGTGCCAGGAAAACAAAATGTCTTCACACATAAGCAGTAATGCATTGCACATCACAATATTGACCATCTGCTACATAAAAATTATCTTTTTAGATTGGATGATTTTTTTCATATACTCTTGCACACTTTTTGTTTGATGCATTCTACCTTCCCCTTGCATTTATGTTACTGTTCCATTGAATTGCATAATGAATTAATACATCATTTCTTAGTTTGTATCGACAAAAAAGATATACAGGCATTGAAATCATATCAATATGAACTAGGATCCTATTTCTTGCAAGAATTGCATCGAATTCCTGACATTAAGACACATCTTTCGAAAAATGTAGCTATCTGCATCTTCAAATGTAAAATAAAATGCAAAATACATAACTGCAATGATGTTGGTTGTGGAGCCTGATTATCTTCCTGATTTATAGGTCTTTTACTTTCAGCCGTATTTTTACCCCATGAAGTATTTACACCCCAGAAGTATGTACACTCTTCCACGCGGGGAAGTGCAGAGGGGGGGTACCCCCTCTGCAGGGTCCGGGTGGCCTATCCCCCCGGCTGGGGGGTCTGGGGGAAAGCGGGCCCCCAGCGGGGGTTCGGGGGCAGCGTCCCCCGATGGGGTTTGGGGGCGAAGCCCCCAAAGCAAAAATTGCCTTGTAAAAGTATATTGTAATTNTTTGTTGGATAATAATAAAGGAAGGACTTGGCAATTTCTCTGGTGGACGTAGCCCACACTGGGTGAACCACGTAAATCTGTGTCTCTCTTGTATTGTGTGTCTTCTGTGTTTTGTTTCTGCATTTGTTTTATTTTATTGCTCCTCGGTCCTGTTTTTCTAACAACGCTCACATATTTTCATAGAAAAATCCTCGAGGCAACATGGGAAAAATCCATGGTCCAGAGCTATTGCAAGTGCCAATGTGCGAAAGAAGCTCAATGCAGGGATGCTGGAGAATTGGTATCAATTCTCTGCATAGAAATTGAAAACAGACCAAATGTTCATTGTGCCAGGAAAAAAACTGTACACAAAAGATACAACTATGTGGGATGCAGACAAATTGTCAAAGAAAATGTCTCCACACATAAGAAGCAACATGTTTCACATCACAATATTGACTATCTGCTACAAAGAAATCATCTTTTTAGATTGGATGAATTTTTTCATATACTTTTTCACACTCTTTGTTTGATTTATTCCACCTCCCCTTTGCATTTCCATTACTATTCCATTGAATTACAGAATGAATCAATACATCATTTCTTGGTTTTTCCAGACAAAAAAAATATGCACACATTGCAATCATATCAGTATGAATTATGATCATGTTTCTTGCAAGAATTGCATCAGATTCCCGACATTAATACACATCTTTCGAAAAATGTAGCTATTTTCATCTTCAAATGTAAATGAAAATGAAAGAGAACTATCAACACATACATTTTTGCATACGATGAACCACAAAATGGTTAAATAAAACACTAGAGCAAACTCCAATAAAATGAAACACCTACACTATGCATAAAGCATACACTATTAGACAACAAGCAAACAAACTAATTTCACATGTCTAAGAAATGTAAGTGAATATCCCAGACAATTGGTCAAAGGAAAGGTAATAGATAAACACCCTCTCCTTCTTATCACATACACTTTGTAAGAACAACTCATAGGAAAATTTGTCCACCACTTTAGGCTATCTCTATAGAATCAAGCAATTGAAAAATGAAAAGAACAATACAAGCCTATAACAACTTTGATTTTTCCTGATCCATGCAATCTCTAAAAATAACCCTCAACTGACTTAGCTTAACTCTAAGAATGAAAAATAAGAATTAGTATCTAATATTCCTTGGCATATAACACACAATGCACAAGATTTCTTACTCTCTGACATAGATTTTTAGAATCCCAACACCACAAATTCTACAACTCGCAAGCCATGACACTTGAAAATTGACAATAGCTTCTCCAAAAGCTCCTAACCATCTTAACTTGCTTATCCAAATAAAATATAGTAACCATCTCACAATTCTCTTTCACATATAAAACACACCCAAGAGAAATTACAACCCACCATTCTATCTTGTAACATAACATAGGTAACTACACTATGCATGAGAGAAACTACTTGCACTTGTCTAAAAATACATAAATTAATATGCAAGCAAACTAGTTCAAAGCAAGATAGTAAATGCACATGATTTCTTACCCTCTTGCATAGATTGGTAGAACCCCAGATTCATGTCTTGCAAATCGTCAGTTGTAACACTTGCAACTTCCAAAGAACCAAGTGTCTTTCTGGCTTGTATCACACTATATCATGATCAAACACAAAGAACTCAACAATTACTTACAACAAAAGAACTCAATTAAAACTCCTTGCAATCCATAAATTCCCTCGCACAAAATCATGTCATACACTACACATAAATCCCTTCAAAATTTATGGATCATACTAAATTTAAAGAAGACACGACAGAGAATAATATATATATATATATATATATATTAGTGTTACCAATGTGGTGATATTAGTGTTAGCAAAATCAAGGTCAGCGAAATCATGGTCGACGGAATTTTTTGATATTTTCTTTCTTACAACATTGCTTTTCATTCTTACGACATTTTCCAATATTTTCCCCAATGTTGTCGATACCAATGTTTGTAACACTGATATATATAGTAAAATTTGTCTAGATATTGTATAATAAATATATTTGCATATATTTTGGCCCACACCTTTCAATGTCCCCATTCAACAAGTGACACAATGGAAAGCTTCAAAATCGAGAATAATTAAATTGCTTATTAAATTTCCAAAATTCCCATGAGCTCGACAATAAGATCTTGTTTTGAAGGCCGAATCGCAAGACAAGAAATAAAATTGAATAGCTCGCAACAAAGTTAAACTATGAAAAAAAACGAGAAATTTTTGGTCAAACCAAAAACAAAATCATGGTCAATGCAAAATGGATTTCTATAGGCCTTGTGCATGAAAGTTTTACAAAAAGAAATCATGTACACCAAGTTAAAAGATCAAAATTATTTTTTTATAATTTCTATCTCAAAAAAAGAAAATAAATATTAAAAAGATAAGAATAAATTCTCATGAACTTTATAGTGAAAGTGGATTCCCCTCATTTCAACAAAATTTTAGATTTTTCAATGGTAAACAACATTCCATCCCACAACCACACTAATTAAATCTAATTGACTTCTAAAACATAAATTATCATTATATTAAAAATTAAAATAAATATTCCTAAAATTATATGAAGTTTTCATAATTTCTAAAATATAATGTTGGCTTATAAAAATAAAAACGATCTCCTTTATTTTAAATTTTTGAAATTTATAATACAAAGAAAGTTAACAATGAATATCATTCCTTTTTTAACATAAAAATATATAAATTTTCCCAAACTACTTATCACAATTTCCTCACAAAACCCATAAACTATAACTAACTAAATGTAAAATTAACAATCTAAATAAATATTAATCAAAATTCTTTTATTTCATGAATTTTATGAGACCAAAACTATAATCATGATGTTTATGTGTAAGCGCCAATTAGCATAGAAGGGTAAAGAATGCATAATGTTTAAGAGTCTAAAAAACCAAATCATGGCTAGGGAGCTGTCACGACACTTAGTCGGGGTTCTCAACTTCCTCCATAGTAGTGTTGGGGATATTGCTTACAATA
Organism: Picea sitchensis; assembly: GCA_010110895.2. NCBI lineage: Eukaryota > Viridiplantae > Streptophyta > Pinopsida > Pinales > Pinaceae > Picea > Picea sitchensis. Next base: position 2,392 of record SNQJ01S0128629.1, on the reverse strand, counting down.
TAATTGGTTAGCGACTGGTTTGGATTTGTTAGAGGTTGTTGAGATATTCTCTCAACCTCTCTCTCCAAGTTTAGAATAAGTTGTATCTAACAACAATTTTGTAAATATATTTATATTGAGAATACATAATGAAAAATTAAGTTTTGTGTGCAATTGATTTCTCCATTTTGGTATCAGAGCTGAGTGTTATGGGTAATTCCCTCACTGGAGACCTAGGTGTGTGTGAAGAGTGTGGTGTGTTGTGCTTGTGTGTAAAGAAAATTAACAATTAGAAATTAAGCGGAACAGTGAGCAAAGATGCTCACAACTCTACATTAATCTGAGCAAAACTAGTATATTTTATAGGCTCAAGAACCAAACAACCAATCCCTAGAATTGAGGATATGAAACCACTCATTAGATAAAATCAATCTCTCGGAAAACTACCCAGGAACAATGCTTTAACAATATTCCATTTTAACACCATTCTAGAACTCCTAATTTCAACATTATTCCAACATCCCCCCTTAATGGAGAAATTGGATTTTCTACAACAAAGCATAAGATAAATAATACAAGTGACATGCCTATTGGTCTATGTCTCATCTAGGCTTACAAAAATTAAAGAGGACAATTCAAACATAACCTTAAAATTCGTTTCAACTCCTTGTATGAGTGAGTTTTTCTCCTTCTCCTTTTCCAGATTTTGAAGCCTCTATGCATTTTCAATTTAAGTCTTCCTCTTTTGTTGAAAATTCCATGTTTCAACTTCTTATCCTTCATCTTCTTATTGGTGTTTGTCATCAATCTGAAAATTATTTCAGATTGTCCATGCTTGTCCTCTTCAACTTTTTCTTCGAAAAAATGTTTGTATGTGAACTGCTGCCACATACCATTCTCTGTTGTTTTCTCTTCACTATTGAGATTTTGATCATCAATTTTCTGCAACATAAGTTCATAAAAGAACTTGATTTCTTCTGGGCTCTACTTCATAAAAATTTCTTCAATTTCATCATCTTCTTCTCCAATATCCATTGGGTTTTCATCATAAATTGACTCAATTTCTGTATCTGTAATGTAGTTTTCTTATTCTTCAATGACCATCTAGTGTTCATCATAATCTGGTTTGTTTATCCATTTTTCAATGAATTTAATCTCCGCATCATAATCTATTGTTTGTGTGCATTCATCACAATATGACTTCTCAGTAAATTTTAATTTTTCATCAACATTATCTGGCACTTTGACTGAGTGCAAGAATACATGTTCTTTATCTACAAATTCATCCTCGCCATTGAGGCCGTCTTGTTCATCATATTCTTTAGAAATAAAGCATGTTGGATCTTATTGTTTAACTTCCACTTGTAGAAATTTCAATACAAATTAATGTATTCCTGCGATTCTCCTGATCTAACAATTTTCGCTACTGTTAAATACAGAATCGCTTCTACTATTATTCTTGCAGATTAAATTAAACCACAATCACAACCATGAGCACAAAGTGAAATATCAATAACACATAACACAAAAGTTTTACCGGGAAAGCGTAAAGCTAAAAACCACACTATCATATATTATGTATATCATGAATCATGGAAAAATCTCATACAAAACTCTAATCCAAGATCTCTCAGTACAATACAATCGTTTCACACTGTCATACACAAATCAGCAAATACATGTGCCAATTTTCGTGTCCAGACAGCCTGCCTCCTCTGCACAATCTCTGCAATCCGAATTCTCACAATGATTGAATCATTCGTTACAATTACCTATTTTGCACATGCTCATAAGCATATCCACTGCATGTGTGATCAAATCACAACTGATAGCCAAATTGTTCCTTTCACCTGTTATCTCAACTGGGTCTCCACTGGATCTGACATGCATGTAGTTAACCATGGAGAATATTTAGTTGCATGTGAGTTCATTGATTAACTAAACTCTCACTAGTGCATGTTTAGTTACAACTAGTACAATTGATCTTAACTCACTTAACTACACTTATAATTCTGTTACAAATCTAACTCACTCAGTTATGAATGAAATAATAGATTAATATTTATTGTCTAATTTAATTAAGGGAAAAAGTAAATTAGACACATGTTTCTTGTTGACTTTTCAACACTCCCTCTCAACAAGAAATGGATTATCCTTCACCCCAATCCTGTCTCTATGATATTCGAATTTTCTCCTGGTGAGCGCCTTCGTCAGAATGTTGACATCCTGATCTTCCGTAGGAATGTATTGAAGCAACATGATCTTCCACTACACACAATCTCTGAGATGCTGATACCGAATATCTATATGCTTAGATATTTCATGAAACACAGGATTAATCGAGAGTTTAATGCAACTCTGATTATCACAATAAATCACTGTCGGATCTAAATGAGAACCAAACAAACCAACC
>SNQJ01S0128627.1:1320-26337 GCA_010110895.2 Picea sitchensis | reverse complement strand
ACATTGGAGTGAATAGAAGAGTGTTGGCTATTATGCCTTTTCCGCCATGTTGTTGTTCTTGTCTCTAATTTATTGTGTTTAATTTCTTCACATATTTGACACTATGTGCGCATGGACATAGCCCATATGGACTATGTTCCATTCGCGCAGAGTGCCATATGGATTTCGTCCATTCTCACAGATTCCATATCACACTCTGTGTGAATGGCACATAATCCATATGGAATATGTTCATATTGCACTCTGCACAAATTTTATTCTATTTATATACAGAGTTTAAATACATAGATTATAGTAAATTTACTTTTAACAATTTTATGTTTTTATTTATATTTACAAAATGTTGAAATGCACTATATATAGATATCTTTCTATTTATTCATAAAGGTATCATCATCTTATATTTATTTTCATGAAAATATGAAATTATTGGAACTATATTAGAAAACTCTCCTCGAACTATTTTTAAAAAAATTCATTCCACATAATAAACAAAAAATGTAAAAAAATATTCAATTGGATAAGACTAGAAAAACTCTGAGAAATGTTTTTCACCCGTAAGAAACTTGGACAATCCTAAAGACCTCGAAATATTTTCAAGTTATTATATTATATGATAAATCTTGAAGTCCATGTTTTTGTGGTTCTAGAAACTTCTCTTTACTCCTTCCTAAACTGGTGGATCTTATTCTATGTGTATAGAAATTCCAAGAGGCTTTGAATTACTAAAAATATGTACAAAATATAATTTTTTTCTCAATTAGATGCTATGAGGATAAAATCATATTAGAGGCCATTTCTCTAGGTCTAGCTTATGAATAGACCTCAAACAAAATATTAAACAAGTAGAAAATGTCTCACATTGTTTGTAACCCTATCGTGTCATAAAAAATTGTGCTAAAGTGTGTTAAGGAATAATACCCCAAGTGTTATGATCAAAATAACTTTCTATGGTCAACATACTCAAATGTAGTTAACATAACCAACCACTGTGGACATAGTTAATATATTCAATTATAATCTACAACGGTCATCAAATTAATCAATCATGGTAATTGTAGTCAATGTAGTCAACATGTAATGATCCAAATGCTCAAAATATCATAAAATAGCAGAAGTACACACCATGTACAAAATGTGAGCATGGAGCAGAACTCCAAGATAGATAATTTACACAATAACTCCTTAAATAATAGGGGAACCCCCTCCAAATAACCAAATACCTTTCATACTTCATCATTCACCTAAATAATGAATACATGATCTCTTATATATGGCTATTCACACTTGCACATGAGGCCCCTTTATCACTAGGCCGACCCTACTAAATATGAATTTACACATTACATGTACATTTAGGCCCATATATTCCCCCCATTGGGGTCATATAATATACATTTAGCCATATATATGCCCCCCTTGGGTTATAACATAGTACCCTCCTTCAAAAATATTTTTCCTCAAAGATTTTGATTTAAAGGCTTCACATGTGATGAAACCAAGAAATATGATTTTCTTATGTTCCTTCTTTCTTCAATCCATTGTTGATGATATATCCATCCAAAATCAATTATTTTCATTCTCAATCCTTGGTGTCTAGTTGTTGCGTAATTTTCTTTCATTTGATTCCATGGATTTTTGTTGATGCTTCTCCAATTTGTAGTGGTTGTTGGTCTTTAATAATATCTTGTTGAAGAGTAGTTTGGTGATTCCTTGTTCCATGTATATAGACAAGTATTCCATCTTCTTCCTTAATAATGTTGATATTGTCTTTATTTTCATCCTTGAAACGTTTCTTGGCAATGAGGGTGTTGATACGGTTTCACATTTGATGGTTTTTCTTCACTCTTCACATGCATTTCATCTATCTTATTTTCACAGAAAATGACAGCCTCTATCATCTGTCTTAGTCCTTGATTACTCTATCCTTGGATATAATACCATCATATTTGGCATGTTCATCCTCTAGATGGAATTCAACTTCTTCAACTATCTTATGTTGACCTTCTTGAAACTTGTCCTCTTTCTCCTTTTGAATATACAAGGTAACCCCATCTATCAAATTTTTATGTCCTTGTTCAATTGTGGCTTGCATTTATGACTTTACCTCATCCTTATTTAAGGATTCCTCAACCTTCTTGAAAATTTCCTCTTGTAGTATTTTGGTAGATTCTTCATTCAAGATGCTTATTTCTTCGTTATTTTGAAAATTTTTATTTTCTTCTTTGAATCTCTTAAGCTCATACAATTTTTTTTTATTATGTCTCCATAATCTACATTCTCTTCCATATTTCTTTTTCAAATCTTCCCTTGATTCATATTTTTCCCACTTTCATTTGCTAGTATTTTCTTCCTTTAAGTTCTTAACCTCCTTAATGAGTGATTCATTAAGGGATATTATCTTAGATAGTTCCTCATCATTATTCTTAATCTATTCCTTTTCTTATTTTAATTCATCTTGAATTATATACAATTCCTACATTTTTGTATCTCTAATTCATTTATCTGAGAAGATTTTTTCAAATTCTTCCCATGTGGAGTGGAGTCTAGCATCTTCATCAAGGCTTCTCCATGACTTATGAGATCCACAAAAAAAAGAAAAATATTCCCCACAAGGAATTATACCAAACCTCATAAAATCTTCATTTACCATCCTCAACCATTCCATGGGACTTATTTAATCTTTATCTTCATCTCCACTAAATTTAGGTATTTTCACTGACTCTTAATTGATGTCTAACCCCAATCCTTGACTTACAAGCTATGTATATTAAGGATAAATTTCTCGAATAGTTATAATACTTCTTCTAATATAATATTATAGGTTTAATCTTTCCAACGGATTTTGAATAAGCTCAATATAACATTCCAATAAAATGTTATCATAGTTTTGAGTCAACATATCTTGGAAACCCTGATTTGAAATCTGTCCTCCTTGCCGAACTTACTTCTGATGTTTATCTAAAATGTCATCCCTTATTAGAATGAAAGTGCGACCTGTAGTACTCTTAAATTTATTCTTTGCAATTCCACAGGTATGAACAAAATTGGATGTGCCAAGTGGAAGTTATGGTAAGTTCCCCACACCTTGCTATTTTTTGGCCTTTCTTGGAGAGCACCCTTGTATAGTGTTCCCCGCGCAAAATAATTTCTATATAATTTGGAAAATTGTACAATAAATTCTATATACTATCCAATATTCAATGCAACTAGTCTCACTCAATTTGAATACTCGAGGAAGAAATTATTACCCGGAACACATGTTTAAGACTAGTCAACAGGACTAGTAAGATACCCTATATTTCGCAGAGTGTATCTCCAAAATTGCAACGAACAAGAAGTTGAAATTCATACCAAAGGTACTATGATAATTATTCTAAATATTGTTTCGGTTTGTCCTTATGAAAATTCTCCAAGAAACATTTATAGCGAAAATGACAAAATGACTATCTTGAGGAGCAAAAATCTAGGATCAGTTCTCTGATACTAAATGTAATGAACTGAATACTGAAAATATCATAAAATAAAAAATGTACACACCATGTAAAAAAAGTGAGTGTGTAACACAACTCCAAGGTAGATAATTTACATAATAACTCCTTAAATAATAGGGGAAACCCCTCCAAATAACCAAATAGATTTCATACTTCACCATTCAACTGAATAATGAATACATGATCTCTTATATATATCTATTCACAATTTCACATGAGGCCCGTTTATCAGTAGGCTGACCCTATTACATATCTATTTACACATTACATGTACATTTAGGCCCATATATGCCCCCCCTTGGGTTCATCTCATATACATTTAGCCATATATATTCACCCCTTGGGTTATAACAACATTAAAGGTCATCTATAGTCATCCATTCATAAACATCACACTAACTTGACTATGGTTCACTAATTTGATAATGACTAGTAATAGTTGACTATGGTTGACCACCGCGTTGATTTTGCTTAACCATGGTTTACTATGTTAATGTCACATTGTGATGTTTATCTTCGTTCAATAATGTTGAATTTCTACATTACTCAACCCGGTTGTATTTGCATTTCAATGTGCATCGTCATTTTCTTATACCAAATTGCATCATTCCTAACTGGTAAGGTCGCATGTGACATCCATTTAGGTTTTTGTCATTTTGAGTCATTCCTTTAGGGCTATGTCTTAGTTTCTTTGTTTTGGGAATTCCATGGCTTATCACACTAAAACCTTAACCTACATAGATATTACAACAATAAACATATAACCCTAAATGAACATCACAGTATGGCCCATTAATAATATATGAATGATGTGATTCGACTTATGTCTATTAGAGATGTATTTACATGATACAACTCAACCACTCATGAATCTTAGGTATTTTGACATAAGTTAATATGAAAATGTTATATCACATTTAGGAAGTATTTTCATTTAGGGTTATGTCACCTTTGGAAATAGGGTTATGTTGAAATTAGTTAGCCTTGAAAATATTAGGTCACATTCAAACATTTATTTATGGATAACTCACCTTGTAAAAATTCTTTTATGGTTGAACCATTCATAAACATTACATTTAGATAGCTAGGGATATGGCACTGTGACATTCCTTTAGGGTTATGTTTTAGTGTAATGTTTATTAAATCCCTCATATTGGAATCGCAGTTACCAGTTAAAGGTCATCCACTTGTAATCTATCAGTAGCATTCATAAACATGGCACTAAAGATTCCTACTTGGTTGACTATGGTTTTGATTATGGTGAGTAATGGTTTATGATGGTTTTGATGTTCATTTAGGGTTATGTCACCTTTGGAAATAGGGTTATGTTGAAATTAGTTAGCCTTGAAAATATTAGGTCACATTCAAACATTTATTTATGGATAACTCACCTTGTAAAAATTCTTTTATGGTTGAACCATTCATAAACATTACATTTAGATAGCTAGGGATATGGCACTGTGACATTCCTTTAGGGTTATGTTTTAGTGTGAACTTTATGAATTGAATCCCTCATATTGGAATACTGGTTACGGATTAAAGGTCATCCATAATCTATCATTAGCATTCATAAACATCGCACTAAGATTCCTATGGTTGACCATGTTGATTATGGTGAGTAATGGTTTATGATGGTTTTGTTCATGGTGAGTAATGGTTGACTATGATTGACCATGTTGATTATGGTGAGTATTGGTTTACTATAGTAATATCGCATTGCAACATTCATCTTGGTTAAATAATGTCAAATTTCTACATTCCTAAATGGTTCTAATGGATTTCCACATACATATTCATTACCTTATGTCAAAATGAATTCAGAAATTGTTACATCACATTTCAACCTTCATTAAGTCTTAAGGAATGTCAATGCTTGTGTTGCATTACAATATTTTGAGTTTTTTTGTGTGGTTAAATATGGATGACTGGTGTTGACCATGATGTACTTTTACAATGGTTAATATGTTCAACATATTTACTATTCTTTTTTATGGTTATCTTTCAGTATGGAATTTTTTTTATAAACAATAAATAAAAAGAATATCAGTTTTAAGAATATAATATAATTAGTCATGCAATTCATTCATTTTAATTTATTAATTTTTAGAGATAAAAAAGAATTTACATTATTTTAATTCTCTTAAAATTATCGAATCTTATAACATGCATGATTATGCTATGACTTGATCATTTAAATTACATTTAGTTCATTAGTTTGTTCATTAGTTTAATTTATTATGTTTTAGAGATTAAAATTAAGCATTTATGTTTTTATCAGTGTATTTTAATTATTGAATATTTGAGCATGCATAATTGATAAAAAAATAAAAATGTGGGGACCTAAAAATATCAAATGACCATAATAATCTTCAATGCATTGAAAATAGTTTTAAATTTTTCTATTTGTGCTTAATAACTTATTCTTATTCTTATTTTTCATTTTGTTTTATAATTGTACATTTCTCTAAACCAAAATATACATTCCATTAAATATAATGATTTTGTTGTTAGTAGTTTTTTCTTAATAGTACATTTTTGTAAACAAAGAATACATTTCATTAAATAATTTATAGGAAGAAAATATGTTTTCTTGGAAAAAATATATTTTCCTAATAATGCATTTCTCTAAACTACATATATATTTCATTAAATATAAATATTCTTTGTTATAATAATGTACTAAATATCATTATCATATGGGCTACACACATTAATTGATAGGGTTTCATGCTAGAAACACTTTGTGGACTCTCAACCCCTGAATCAATTATCCTTCATCTCTGAGGGCACTCCTTACTGCAAAGGGATTGATTGATTGCACATGGATGTGAAGGATGTGGTGAAAACCCCCTTATACACTAAACTCACGGCTAATGAATCACCAAGAGTAAAATTTGTGGGGCCCACCTACAAACCACCGCAACACCTATGAGATCAAATATTTGAAGATGAGAAACAATATGGAAAATAGATGGAGGTAGAATCATAAAACTCACATAGAAAAGTGACTTGGATGTGAGAGCTAGGAAAATCCATCCAACAATCCACTATGGTGCCAAGGTATGTAATCTTCTCTTCCAGAGTAGGAGGAAATGTTGAGTTCATGAAATACAATGCCTTAATAGGAAAAAAATTTAGGACTTTTTCCCTCTGAGCATGACCTCATTAAATGGATTAAATATGGGTGGAATCCTAAAGGCAACTATGACCTGTAACTGTGCTCAAAATATTTTTTCACAATAATTTTCTTCAATCTGGAAGACAAAGACTGAGTATTTTAGAATGCCCCATATTTCTACAATTCATCTTGACTATATCTCATATTATGGATGGATCTCTTCAACCTAGAAAAAGAGGACTTCTCTTATGCACTTGTCTGGATATGCCTCCACCCTCTGCCATAAGAATTCTGGTTGGAAGAAATTTTGACAGGGATTGGAAATACCCTGAGATCCTACATAAAATCATCGTAGGAAACCAAACAATGAAGATACAACTCATATGCTTTCATATGTGTTTATATGAATATCTCCAAATCTCTACCATACTCTTTAATCCTCGAATATCAATATGAAGAATGGATGAAAATCATCGACTATGAACACATACCTTTTAGGTGTAGGAAGTTCTATGAGCATGGACATCTCTTCCAATATTTCCCTCTCAATATTCCTCCCTGCACTGTCGATGAAGACCAGAAGAAACAAAAAGAAGGATTCACTGAAGTAAAAGGAAGGAATAAATCAAACCCTTGGAAAACAAATCAGATGCAAAACACGAAACTCAACACAAGAAATCAATTTGAAGTATTGTCCATGTTATCAGATTTGCAGGAGGTAGAAAAACCATATCAATATGACATGAAAATTAAGGCTAAGAAAATTCCAAAACCAAAGGTAAGGCTAAGAAAATTCCAAAACCAATATTGGAACAAATTATTCCATCTAGAGAGGGAGTGGACCTGGACATGATTGTATATAACTGAGACATGGTGGATATTTACTTAGAAAATCTTGAAGAAGCCTACAATAAAATGGAACGACAGACGCTTCCACCTGAACAAATATATAAATTGCATAAAATCTATATTGACTCTACAATCGACGCCACATCTCAGTCTAGAGGGGCTCTAAGAATTCAAGCAAATCTGGGTAAAGAAGTTAGGAGAAAGCCCAAGTGGGGAAAGAGGAACGATCACAAATATGCTTAGAAACTCATCAAAGAGGTCGATAGCTTCATGATTAATTCAGGGAAGATTAAAAACTTAACAAAAGGTTTCTTACCACCCCCTAATATTTCTCAATGAAGATTATTTCCTAGAATGTAAGAGATCTCAATGGGAGAAAAAACAAAAAATTCTCTAAAATAGTATCATGCCATAAGATCCATATTTACTATTCATTCAAGAAAAAAAATATGTAGGTACAATGAGAGAACATGTACTTTACCGGTGTTGGAGGCAAATAAAATTTATATTTAATTACTCAAATGGAACAAGAGGAGGTATTGTTAATCTTTGGAACCCCAACATAGTGGCTCTGGAGAACTTCTTTCCAACAACTAGGACAATATCAACTCTTTATCGAGCCATAGGTTCCATCAAAGAAGGAATGTTCACAAATTACAACAGACCCCAATCGGCATAGAAAAATACTACTTCCTAAAAAAATATTCTAGCCTTCCGCAATCAGATCGAAGAGAAACACTTGGATAACAAGGGGAGATTTTAATATCATCACCTCGCAAGAGGAGAAGTAAGGGTGAGTTATAATATTAGACAAAGAAAGTGAAAACTTCCAAAATATGATCGAATAGACTCACTTAATTGGCATTGAAGCTCGCAATGACATACAAAAAAAAATACTTAGGATCAAATCAGGTTGTGTGTTGTCTAGACTGGTTCCTTGTTTCATATTATCTAATGCTATAAGGCCCTCTACTTGAAGTAAATATTCTACCTAAAGCAGGGCCTGACCATTGGCCGATTTAGTTTTGGATGGAAACCATCTATTCTCTAAAGTTCAAACCCTTTAGGTTTGAAACATTTTGGCTAACACGACATGATTTTTAGGAGCTTTACAATACATGGTGGTCACAAGAATATAATTCACATGGAACCTTAATGTATAATTTTCAAAAAAACTTGAAGAGATTAAGGAAAAGTCTTAAAAGTGGGAACACAAATGTTTTTTGCAACATATTCCAAGATCAAAGATCTATTGAGAAAAGAATGGAATAAATCTAGCGGGAATACACTTCACATGGGTTCAACTAATCCATGAAAACAAAAGAGGATTCACTCAAAAAATAGCTTGAGGAACGATACCATAAAGATGAAACTCTATGGCATCAGAAATCAAGAGTGCAATATTGGCTCAAAGAAGGGGAAAATAATACCAAGTTATTCCATAGATCAATATCGAAGGAACATAAACCATATTTATAAGCTACATAATGAACATGGCGAGCCTCTCATGGAACATGCAGACATGGAGAATGAGCTTGCTAAATATTAAAAAACTCTTCTCTCAAAAACCATCCCGGATAGGTCTCAATCTATCAATAAAATAGCAAGGCACATTTTGAAGGTCATCTCTCTAGAAAAAAATGAAGCAATCATGAGAACCATTTCAGTAGAGGAGGTACATAAAGAAATGAAATAAATTCAAGCAATAAAAGAGGGAGGGAAAGACGGATCCACCACGAATTTATTCCACCATTGTTAGACGATGATAAGGGAAAATGTATGGCAAGTAGTATAAGAGTCACATGCATCAGTCAAGGTTCTATAAACACTCAATGCTACATTCCTCACACTCATACATAAGGAGGAAAGTGTCACCCACCCAAATAAATTTTGACCCATTGCACTTTGCAATGTAATATACAAGATTATAATAAAAGTCATTTCCCTCAAGCTTAAGGCCATCCTACCCTTCATCATCTCCAAGGAGAATAAAATGTATGTGGAAGGATGACATATTATGGACAACGTTATTCTGTCTCACATGGTGATACACTCTCTTAAATCTACAAAAACTATAGGTATGCTAATTAAACTGGACCTCTCCAAATCTTTTGATAGAATGAGTTGGAAATATATGCAATTGATACTTTTGGATTTTGGTTTCAGTGATGATTGGGCTAGTTGGATCCATAATTTAACTTCCACAAGCTTCTTCTCTATTTTTTAAATGGTGTTCCATCAAAAAAAAATTCTCCCACAAGGGGAATCCATCGAGGAGACCCTCTCTCCCCTTTCCTCTTTGTCTAGGTTGTTATATTAAATATTGCATTGCAGAGGGTTCCCTTCAAGGTCTTCCCCTACATGGTATCCAATAGACTGTATCTCATAGTCAATTTGTAGATGATACCATGGTATTGGGCTCACCCACGATTAAGGAAGCACAAAATCTTAATACAATTTTTTCGGATTTCAGTGATGCTTCACGCATGTCCATAAATATTGATAAGTCCCAAATATTTTTCTGTAATACTCCAATGGCCATTCAGAACCACATTTCCTGGTTTAATGCCATCCCTAACATCTCCCTTCCATCGAATTACCTTGTTATTCCTATCATAGTGTTAATCTCCAAAACCGCAATATGGGCCCCTCTCATTCAATCTCTCACCAATCTCCTAAAATCCTGAACCTTCTGTTCACTTAACCTGGATAGTCACCTAGTGATAATTAAATATGTCCTGTAATCTATTCCAACTTATATATTCTCTTCCCTTACTGCACCTAAGCCGATCCTTATAACGCTTTGCAACATTTAAATAATTTTCCCTTGGCAGAGGCACAAATTTGAAAGAAATTGGGCTCTTGTCAGCTGAGAAAATGTCTGCAAGAAAAATCTCAATGACATTATTTTCCTCAAGGATCCTTTATTTCTCAATGAAGTAATGAACCATGCAAATATTTGGTGGATATGGTTTAAAAATCCGACATACCTATGGGAGAAGCTCTAGAAACAAAAATATTCTCCACACACCAACAAATCCCAACTTATTTGATTATCTAACCCAATAATGGGATATAGTATTTTGAATGCATCATGGTGCAACAATCCTCTCATACAACAACATTCCTTCTAGGAATTATTAAATGGAAATAATGCCCTCTTTTGGATAGATTCCTAGCAACAACTTCCCCCATGGTCATCTCTTCAATGCATTCAACACCTCTAGACTCATATGAAACACAGTAAATCTGCAAACGTAGAAGATTTATGGAAATCAGTAGACCATAACATAGTGTGGATGAACTAGAATATTTCACACTCAGATATCAACCTCCCTGAGAAATGCAATTTGGAACCCTGGAAATAAATAGTAGAACAGATAAAGGTCTGATGGAGATATTCTAAGGACATTTTGATATGGGGTCATTCCACACTAGGAACTTTCATCATCAAATAATCTTTCTTCGTTAAAGTGAATTTTCACAAGTTTCCCAAGGATCAGATATGGAATACAATATGGAAAACAAAACTTTGGTTGAAGTGTCTTCCCTTATCTAGCTCCTAATTTATAAAAAAAAATTAACATGGGATAACTTAAGGAAAAGAGGATTTACTAGGCTCTCTATCTATCCACTCTACACTCTAAGGAAATGACTAAGCATCTTTTTAACAATTTCTGATTTAATGAAAAAAAATGGGATAATGTGTCTCAAATAATGAGGATATATGATCAAATCAGAGACAACATCATTGCTACAATTTAGATGTGGTGGCTCATAGCCTATCAAACATCGATCCGTAATAGAATTTTCCATCTATTGCTAGGATTTGTGGTCTGGCAGGTTCATAAGGAGTGAAACTGAAGGATATGTCCTTCAAATCCCTCCTCCATTACGGAGACCTGGTCTAAAATCTATGAAAACACTTGAGAGATAGTCATATCACAACAGTTGTCACCTAAAAACCTCAATTGTAACTCAAATGAAAGAATCATATTAGCCTAGTGGAATATACACCTGATCTCAAGCATGTCACTCCCCACTCTCAACCAATATTTCACCCAAATCCATTCTAAATTGCATTTTCCTCCTCATGTATTCTTCAAAGTAAAATTTTATGGATCTTCCAAAGGGAATACTGGGCTAGCAGGGGTTGGCATGGTAATCAAGGATAATGAGGGAAGAATTATGCATGTAATGGACATGAACTTGGTATTTGAAATGAATAATTCAACATAGATATAGAGTCTAAAAGGGGAATCCAATTGGATTCCCAATTAGGCCTAAGAAAATTAATCATTGAAGGGGACTCTCAAGTCATTATCTCCCTTGTAGCCAAAATTATTCATGGGTCAGATTGTCCCAAAATATCTCCCAACTGCCACCTCATGAGTTTTCTATATCATTTCAAATCCCTCATTAAACCATACATTGTTCTTATACCTTCACAAGTTCAAAGGGAAGCAAACAAAGTCGCAAACAAACTAGTGAATTATGGAGTTAATCAACAAGGAGATGATATAAGCATAGTTTCCGACTCTTGACCTACTCTCCCTATATGAGGTGAATACTTGGATTTGGATCACACAGACTGCAACTCACTAGATGGGGTGACAAGAAACCATATGCATGAACACGTGGGAACTATCTGCCACCCCCCGCCAGATGTATCGACTCTTGAGAATGGGAATTACAGAGAGAATGATTGTCGAGGGATCTCTCATTATATGAATGTTGATTCTCTTGTTTGGAATAATGATGCATGACATTAATGAAAGTACTACGATCCAGGATGAGGTTCATTATGGATTAATGTAGATTTCAGCTCATGTGAATGACATTATTTCCTCCTCATCTCCTCAGGTCCTTTACATGTATTTCTTCTTCATGTTTCTTGCGGGTCCAGTTTCTCTACGAATTGGAATTTATAATGTTTGGTTCTCGATATGTTTCCATCGTCCTTGGTCCTCGACATTTACTACTCTCACCATACCCTGTCAGTATGGAATATCCATCAATTCCCCTGCTTATTATCACTACGTGTAAACTCATCGACGAGGAAAATAATATTTTTTAATATATTGTGGCCCATCTTTATCCTCTTCTCCTCCTCCAACTAACATCTCATCCCATGTCTATGATAGTGATTAAAAAAACTAGGCTTGTCCCATAAAGGAGGAAACATCATCCTCCACACCACCCTTACATCCTATGGACTCTAGATTGACACTTGACCCATTCCTCACTCCTCACCTACTCTGAAAATTGAGAGACAACCCCCTCTTCAAAATTGTCTAGAGGAACACTGAGGTTGTCCAATATTGGAGGAATTTCCTCCTCCTCATTATATTTTGAAATGCGTAGAGACCCATGAGCCCCCTACTCAACAAGAAGAGATTTTGAGGCATTTCCTCGAAGATGAGAATATTGACTTACTCATGGAAATTAAAATGAATTTGACAAATCAATTGCTATGATAGGAGAACATTAAGCAAATATGGGATGCTCTATTTGAAACTCTCTCAAACGAGTCCGGTTAGAATCGTTGCCTAGAGTGCGACCAAGAATGCAACGTTGCACAAGCTTAGCATCATAATTTGCAAAAAAATGGAAGTGGGGGAGCATCTAGTGTGTTAATTTATCTACTATAGTCACTCATGATGATTTTGTCTAGACTAGTTAGAAATAGTTTTGCAAGGGTTTCTACTAAAAGTATTGTAATATCTCTAATTTTTTAGATACTGGTAAACATTCTGGAAACTCTAGTACATAGGAGCATAGAGTTGTTCTTGGTTACCATTTTTAGTAGGCCAACCACAATGTTTCCAATATCTTGTATGTTTTCCAGTTATATAAGGTAATATAAGTTTTGATGTACAAAAATAAAATAATGTACTAAATATAATCCTATGTTGACTTATATTTTTTAATTTTATTAAGTTATAAATTATTAAAATTTCATTTACTAGATGTACTATGTTAATATGTGACAATATTTAATTTTGTTTTTCAATATAAATTTCTTCGTATAATAATTATCATTAAATTATAACTTTTTATAAATGCAATTTGTTAATACAAAATTTTATCATATTGATTTCTTCTTTTTCATTATACTTTTTAATATAGTAATTTAATTAACTACAACTTTCTAAAATTTTAGTTAATCGATATAATACTTTTATATAGTAATATGAACTTCCATTTTTTAACATAGATCATTTTCTAAAATAGTTATCAGTAATTTATAATTTTCAAAATTTAGTTGTGTAAATGTACTATGTTAATATATGTTAATATAGACTATTACAGTGTTCGCTAGAAATTATTTATTTAAGTTTTATTTTTTAAAATTGATAAAACAGTTTAATAAGAATAAAAGGGAAAACTATTGGATTAATGATTTTCATGCTTATCAAAAGAGTTCTTTTTAGATGGTGAACGGTGATTTATAAGTTATATTTTTAAATCAACACATTTTACAATCAAATTTCTACATTCTAGAGATTGTATAACAAATTTAATGATTAAAATTCAAAACCTTGTTCTATTCAAATTTATAAATAAAATTTAATTTTATTTAAATGTAAAGATATCCCAATTGAAACTTTAAAATTAATATTATAAGTTATGTTATGTTGGATTGAAATATTTTTTTATGGTTATTTAAGATTGCAACATTCATCTTGTCGTGTTAACAACTATTTTACATTGTGACATTCATCACATGTCATGGCACATTGTGATCTTCATTAAGGGTTTTGTCGCATTGTGAAATGAAATGTGACATCACATTGTGGTATTTATAAATAATTTTTTGACACTGCAACATTTATTAAGGATTATGTTATATTTTGAGATGCCTTAATGATATTTTTGGATTGCAACATTCATCTTTTTGTGATAACAACCATTTCACATTGTGGCATTCATCAAATGTCATGTCACATTGTGATGGTCATTATGGGTTTTATAGAATTATCATGTTAATGAAATGAGATGTCACATTGTGACATGAAATCCATTAAGGGTTTTGTTGGATTGCGTTGTTCATCAAGGATTATGTTTGGTTGTGACATTCTTCAATGGTAATGTCAAATTGTGACTTTCATTTTGGCTCACTTTAAGTGAAATTGTTGTGTTTCTTAATGGTTATTTTGAATTGTGAAATTCATCTTACCACATTAATGGCTATGTAACATTGTGACATTTATCAAATGTCATGTCACATTGTGATGTTCATTAAGGGTTAATGAAATGTGATGTCACATTGTGACATTTATGAAAACATTTGTCACATTGTGGCATTAATCGAGGGTTATGTTGAATTGTGGCATTCCTTAATGGCTATTTCGGATTGCGACATTCATCTTGCTACACTTCCTAGATTCCTAAATGGTTATGTCACATTGTGTTGTCCATTAAATGTGATGCCACACTGTGACATTAATAAATGATTTTGTTAGATTGTGACATTCGTTGAGGGTTATGTTGGCTTGCAACATTCCTTTATGTTTATTTCAGATAACAACATTCATCTTGTTGTGTTAAAAACTATGTCGCATTGCGACATTCATCAAACGACATGAAACATTGCGATGTTCATTAAGGGTTTTGTTGCATTGTGAAATCAATGAAATGTGATGTCAGATTATGACATTCATAAAAAAAAATGTCAGATTGCAACACTCATTAAGGGTTATGCTGGATTGTGACATTACTTAATGGATTTTTTGAATTGAAACATTCATATCATTGTGATAACAACCATGTTGCATTGTGGCATTCATAAAATGTCATGTCCATTGTGATGTTCATTAAGTGTTTTATCACATTGTTGGGTTAATGAAACGAGATGTCACATTGTGACATTCATTCATTAAGGGTTTTTTTGAACTGCAATGTCCATTAAGGGTTATGTTGGATTGTGACATTATTAAATGGTAATGTCAAATTGTGACTTTCATTTCAGCTTACTTTATGTGAAATTGTGGTGTCGCTTAATGGTTAATTCAAATTGCGAAATTCATCTTACCACGTTAATGGCCATGTAATGTTGTGAAATTCTTCAAATGTGATATCACATTCTGATGTTCATTAAGGGTTAATGAAATGTGATGTCACATTGTGATGTTCATTAAGGTTTAATGAAATGTGATGTCACATTGTGACATTCATCGAAGGTTATGTTAGATTACAACATTCCTTAATGGTTGTTTCATATTTTGACATTCATTTTGTTTCACTTCCTACATTGATGAATAATTATTTCACATTGTGGCGTCGACCAAATGTGTTGTCACACTATGCCATTAATAAATGATTTTGTCACGTTGTGACATTCATCTTGGATGAATAATGTTGAATTTTTACATTCCTCAATGTTTGTTTCACATTTCTACATGCATCTTCATTATCATATGTCAAATTCCATCATTAATAAATGGTTACATTACATTGAGTTGTCCATTTAGGGTTATGCCACCTTGTTACATTAATTTAGGGTTATGTTTCAGTACAATGTTTAAGAGTTTCATCACCCCTATTAGAATATGGGTTATATATTAAAGGTCATTCATAGTCAACCATTCATAAACATAACACCAATTTGAGTATTGTTGACCATGTTGATGATTGTTATTAATGGTTTACTATGATTCACCAAATTGATTATGTTTAACCATGGTTTATTATGATAATGTCACATTACAACCTTCATGTTGGTTGAATAATGTTGAATTAATACATTCCTTAATGTTTGTGTTTCATTTCAACATACATCTTCAATCTCTTATGTCGAATTTAATTGTTCCTAAATGGTTATGTCACATTGTGATATTCATTTAGGGTTGACTTTAATTCAGGGTTATTCTCTAATGCATTGTTTTTTAATTGCATCCCATATAATTGAATATAGGTTAAAGATTAATTTTCATGCATAGTAAACCATTCATAAAAATCACACTAAATCATAACCCCAAAGGAATTTTGGAATGTTACATAACCCTAAATGAATGTTTCAAGATGACATAACCCTAAATGAATGTTTCAAGATGACATAACCCTAAATGAATGTTTCAAGATGACATAACCCTAAATGAACATCATAATGTGATGTAATCATGTTGGAACAATTCATTTTGACATAATACAATAAATATGTACGTCAAAATGCAACAGAACCATTGAGAAATGTAGGTATTTGACATACGTTATCCTTGAAAATTTTACATCACATTGCAACATTCATCTAGTGTTATGTAACCATTTCAAATAGGGTTAGGTTCACATAAGTTAGCCTTGAAAATGTTACATCACATTGCAATGTTCATTTAGGTTTAAGTCTCTTTATGAAATTCCTTTAGGGTTCGACCATTCAAAAACCTCTCATTGAGTTAGCTAGGGTTGTGTCACCGTGACATTACTTTAAAATTATGTTTCACTACAATTTTTATCAATTACATCCCTCATGTATTGGAGTATCGATGCCAAATTAAAGGTCATCCATAAGATACCATTAATATCCATACACATCTCACTAAGTTGCATATGGTTTACCATGTTGATTATGATCAGTAATAGTTGACTATAGTTTTGATTATGGTGATTAATGGTTTACTATGGTAATATCGCATTGAGAAATTCATCTTGGTTGAGTAATGTAAAATTTATACATTCCTAAATGGTTGCGTTGCATTTCCACATAGATATTCATTACCTTATGTAAAATTGCATTTGTAAATGGTTACATCCCATTGTGACATTCATTTAGGATTAAGGAATGTCAATGATTACATTGCATTACAATAGTTGGACATGAAGTCTTGGAAAAAATTTTGTAGTTTTTGATAAAGTTTTGAGGAAATATCCTAAGTAGAGGAAAAGTGTGCAAAACGAAGAAAAAACAAATCTAGAAGAATAAATCTAGAAGAATAAACAAAGAAAATAAAGCATGATAGGAGGATGGTAGCCAGACATTCTAGAAATATAAGAATAGCATAAAAGTAGCATGTCGCTTGAAAAGAAGAAGAGAGTCGTCGAACAACCAGTTAACTAATATGGTCATGCATTGTAATGGGATATTTTTGGGATGAACTGATTAGGGTTTTATCCCTAGATTTCTGTATAAATATGTAGCGGGTCAGGCGATTATCGGTTCAAAAAGGTCCTATTTTGATGAATTTTGGTTATGATAGGTTATGTTATGTTATATTTTGTTATGTCTTGTTTGGTACGAAGTTCCAGACTTCTAGAACATAACATTCGATGGATGATAAGAATGAATAAAGTAATGTTAAAGAGAGGTTACAAAATATTGTGTTGAATGTATTTCAATGTTTGATTATGAATACATGTTGGCACAGGGGTAGACACGGGGTTCAACACTTCAACATCACACCATCAAAACCCTAACTATTGGCCCTTTTAGCAACACCTGCGAGGCAGATGAAGTCTCCCCCGAGGTAGAGGCAGGGGGGTTATAGGACTCAAGTGTATACAACCTAGCTGGGACACAGATATGTGATCACAATACTTAACAAAACACTTAGCAATTAGCATTCATTAGTCTTTGACCCTTATTCAAATCGCATATTCAAACCCTAATTACAAAGAAACATAGTATTCAACAAGATCTAAGAACAATTAACCATTTAGCACATAGCATGAAACATATCTAACATTCATTCATGTTATTAAGCACTAAGATACTACATTAGATGTATCTAACATACATAAAGATTTAGCACCAAGCATAAATCACATCAATAACACAAAGCAATCACAAAACAGGATATGTGTGGTTCACCCTCAGCATGGGGCTACGTCGACCAACTCTTTGACTTCTTTATTATCTTCTTTAAATCTTCTTACATGCACAGAGCCTCAAACCCAACTCCGCATAGGAAATGAGATTTGTGTGCACTTTGCTAGATCCTTCTTACTCGATTTTGGCACAACACAGAGCCTTCTTACAATCACTTGCACTTAGCTCTGCAAGTTCTCAACACATAGTATGCATGAAGCCTTCACAACTAATCGCACTTAGCAACCTTTACATATCTTGCACAAAGCCAACTTAGATCTCTCTTTATCTTCTATATATCTATGCTTCTTACAATGCCTAGCTACTTATTTATACATTTACAAATGGGGCCTAAGAATGGGTAAACCCATGGTCYGACATCCCATACCCGTTAGATAATCCCTAAACACAAAAGGCCCATAAAAGGGGGCGAGATCCCGCRATCTCCTCTTCTCCTGGGCACTCCATCTTTGACCAGCCTATCGAAGTMCCAAAAATGGTCAAACACGACCAAGGTTCTCCAAAAATTGGTCTAGGGACAACCAAACCCCATCACTCACCCGTGACTCATCCCGAGTCACTCTAATCTAGGAAACTCTACTTCAAAGGCCTCAATATTGGCTTGGGCTGCCTCAACTTGTTCCTTCTCCAGAGCCTCTTGCTCGAAAAACTCCTAAATGATTTTCTCGGTGACAGGTCCTTCCAAGCATTTTTTGAGTGAGGTGAGAAATTCTTCCAGCTATGTGCCTTGTCCTTCGATATCCTCAAAAACTTTGCAGGCTTCGTCCTATACCGATTGAAGTCTCTGGGTCACTTCCATGACTTTACTCTGGATGGCATGGACCTGTTGTTGAACTATGCATTGTTCTTGTGACCTTTTCATCTTCTTGACCACTGACAATAGATTCAAATGTGCCTGTAATGTCACTTCTTGTTTCTTTGCTTCATGGAGTTGTGACTCCAATGTCCTTAGTTGTATATCCTCTGCAAGGCACGCATAGGTCTTTGCACTTCGATTTCCTAGTTGTTTTCATTCTAAGGCTAATGCCTTGATTCTTCATACTGTGCTCCGGGAAGTTTATCCCCTATGATCTCTCACATCCTGTAGAGTTCTCATCATTGTTTGTTATTTCAGTTCTGCTACTCTTTCTTGGATATGTTGAATGGCTTCAACGAGCTTTCCCACTTGGCTCTTAGTTGTTTCCTCTTCCATATGTGCCAGGACTGACATAGAGAGAAGTTCTCTAGTGATGGCTTCTTTAACTCCAATATGCTCTGCGAGAAGTTGTTCTTTTTATTTCAGGAGCTGCTCTCTATCCTCTACAAACTTTTCCTAGAGGTCATATTTTTCTTGCCATGCAACCTGATGTTTCTCTAGGGATTCCTCCTTTTCTTGCTTTAGAGCCTCTGTGGCCTGTTGTTTTTCTTCTTGGACCCGACAAAGGTAACCCTTTGTCGCATTGGATATTATACGCAATTGGGCAAGCTCTTCTCCTTCTTCTATGCCCCTTAATGACAATAGTGCAATAGACATTGTGCAGCTCAAATAAAGAGCCGGTTTTACCCCTTTGAACTCTTCCTCGATCCGGTCATACATTGTCTCCTTTTTGTCTTTGTTTCACTGCAAAATGTCCTCAAAAGTATCTGATACAACTGCGATGATGAGGTCAATATCATCCACCATAAGTATAGTCTATAAGTGGGGCTTATTCCTGCGTAAATACTTACACGTTGATGGTTTCTTTGGAGAAAACTCTCTTTTCTTAGATGTATTTGTCTCTGTAAGGGGATATTTAGGTGGTGTTACTTCACCCTCTTCCTGCTTGTCTTCTTCCCCTTCATCCTCTTTTTTCTCTACTTCGTCACTTCCTCCCCCTTTAGGTGAATCTGGTGTAGTCTCCTCTGATGCACTGTGCATTTCCTGTACATCTTCCTTCTTATTCATATTACTACTAATGGGTCCATAATAATCTTCACGGGGGACTACAGGACTTCCAATGAGGTCGGGGTCAGAGAGTTATGTCTGTTTGACTGGTACAAGGAATTTCACACGCCATTCCTTGGTTATTTCCTCCATATCTTCCTTGGTGAGTTTGTAATAGACCTAGAGCTCTTCCTTGTGTTCGTCTCCACATGTAGTGATGAAAATCAAGTGCCTGTCTACGTAAAAATTCGATATTGGCCTAAACCTATGAAGTGTATTTAGCGTCATGCGAGGGAAGGACTCAATGGACCTCTTCAGCTGCAAGTAGTAGGTGTGGAAAATCACATTGGACTACCATTTATTCACCATGTCGCTTGAATACCAGAGGGTAGTGAACCTCGAGGCGATTGGTTTGGATGAATCAACTTCAGGGAAGGTTTCTCCCTCTGACATATCCCAAGCGATGAAGTCAATGAGAATCAAAAACTAGTTGAAGTGAAACTCGTAGCCTTGGTCTTACACTTCTCAACAATATTGCTCCAGCTCGTTGACAAGGTAGCTCACCCAGTTCATTTGCACTCCTTAAACACATTTTAATATGAGGTCGACAACAAACCCCATGACCTGCGTTGGTTTATTCTTCCTGACGAGATTGCCTGTTATAAGCTGACAAGATAGGCGCACTGTGTCATTTTGGATGGAGGCTACCTTATAGTCCCGCTTCCCTTTATCCACATCATCATAGGTGTCCTTTATTCGTTTCACCAGGGTGTGATCTGCATCCTTCCCTGGGTAAAAGTCTTGAGGGTCTAGTCCTTTCATGCTCAATCCAGTGATTCAGTGGATCAATGCCGGATCTGCAGTGATGCACCTATCCAACCATAGGTAACCTCCATGGTAGCATGATAGGAGGAGTTTAACACACACATTAACTTCCTGATGTCTGTCGAAGTGTGGTATCTTCGTCACATTAAGGGTGGTTTATCTTGCGATGTCCATGGTCCATGTTTGGGGGATTATCTTCAAATTCTTCCCCATTATCTTTGTCAAGTACTTATGTGGTGTGGGCATTCCATAAATCTTGCAGTCTCCCAAGTTGAAATCACTGATCTTTAGCATCATAATCTGTCCCAATTGTAGTCCAACTGCGCGTATCCCCTTCGGGAGGTACACAATGATCAGTGTATAGTCAAAGTCCCTCAGGAGGCTATCACAACTAACCGTGCCAACTAGAGGTGGTATATAGTCGGGCAGGACTGACGGGATGAGCTTCGCGTTCACCAAGTCATCACAATGCTTTCTCTGCTTCTATGTTGTAGTTCAGGATGTCCTAGATCAACATGCAGTCGATGGGGAGGCTTGAAATCCTCTCGTTGATGAGGCCTATGCTCCTGCCAACAATACCTTCTCGCCCATGAAGTCAATAAAAATATCTTTGACGAATTTCTCTATTTCACTAAGGTCGCTTGACATGCATTCTCATGATCAAATGTTTCGGATAGGTGGAAAAATGCTCAAAGTAAGAAGAACAGGTGGAGAGCTCTCAATAAGCATTGCATGAAAGAAATTAGTTCTTTGTGGGCTCGGATAATCAAAATTTGCAAAAGTTTCCTTGGTCCAACATTCGATGGGTTAAATAGACAACATCGTAAATGACTCCTCCAACGGGTAGGAATGCCTCAATCAATATAGTTCCATCTGTTATGGTGCATTCCCAAGTGTCCAATGGCGATATTTCTAGAAATAACTATGTTTCTAGCCATTCTGGAGCATCATTCTAATGGTCGGGATGCCTCGATCGGTCATATTGCTTCACCGTGGTGAAGTGTCAGTTGGTGTTGTTCTGTTATTTTGACGAGGATCAATTTCTTCAAGCCTTCCTTCTGTGAAGTCCTCTCTGGAACCTCCTGCAATTTTTATAGGTTTTCCTTATTCGTACTAAGCTTTCTCGATTTCTTCCCTGTGATATGCGTCTCTGGATTCCTCTTTCCATTCTTGTCTTTATCCTTTCTTAGCATAGTAACTTCGCACTACTGAGGGTCTTTCATAGGGTTCGAGGGTAACACTTTTTCTTTTACTGTTTCTGGAGTAGGTGGTTTTCTCTTCTGCATGGATAAGTTCTTTAAGCCTTCTTTTGTTCTTTCAACTTCAATAGCCAGGTCTCTGGCCCTTAGTTGCTTCGACTTGTCCTCATGTTATTCTAGTAATCATGTTATTCTCCTAGCCATGAAATCTCTTAATAATTCTTTATTTTTCTGTTCTATAGCTTCCTCTTTTTATTTCCTTTGGATCTGATCTCTCTCAATCCAAGTCCTTCCTAAAAAAAGTGCAAAAGGATTGTTGTTCTCAACAAACTTAATGACCTTGAATTCTTCTTCTGTCAATGTTCCATGATCACTCATAGAAACATGAGTAAGTCTTCCACACAGGGTTACAATATTTCCTTTAAACAATCCTATTCCTCCCAATGAAGGAACCATAACATGATTTCCTAAAATTTCCCAAGTACTTTTTGTCATGATATTAACTTGTGTTTCTGCGTCCAATACATAGTCTATGTCGAAGTCTCCTATTCTTGTTTCTATGAAATCTTTATCTTTTAAGATCTCTAATAAACTGATGTCTCTATGATCATTCAATGTTTCTTTTATCTGCAATAATATATCCTCGGATTCTTTCTGGTTCTTTGGCATATTCTTAGTCTCTTAACCTTCCTCATGGTTTTCTTGTTTCATGTTCATCTTCTCAACTTTAGCAATCACTCTAGGGAAATATAAAACTTCATGTCCAATAGCTTTACAACAAAGGCAAATATGATCTCTACCAGGGCACTCCTTAGCAAGATGTCTCGGTCTTATGCAATTATAACATAATGTAAATCCTATCTTTCTCTTAAATGATCCCTAACCTTTCTTGTATTGCGCAATGCGATCACAGTGATGGACCTGCGAAAAAATATTTCTAGGATCCTACATCCACTTGTTAGTCCGAATTTTTTTTCTATGCATAGGAATGACATATATTTCACTATTTCTATCAGATCTATTCATCTCACATCTTCTTTCTTCTAGTTGTTCCCTAGTTTTCAGACTAGGATGAAATCTATCAAATATACCTAGATCCATTCTTTCGAAACAAAAATTTCCACTTATCTTACCTTTATCAGAGAACCAAGATTTAAGATCTTACCTCTTTCTTCGAATCGAGATTATGTTCTTAGCACAGAGCTTCACAAGTCAAGTAGAGTAATGCGTACTAGAGCAACATATCTACACACAAAGATTTCTCTTTTATTCATTTCTCAGCAATCATAGTTTCAGGTCTCGGCAACAGAACCATTTTTTGGCACAGGGGCATACCAGGGGTTCAATGCTTCAACAATGCACCAAAAAAAACCTAACTACCAACCCTTTCGGAAACACCTACGAAGCAGATGAAGTCTCACCCAAGGTAGAGGAAGGGGGTGTTGTAGGACTCAAGTGTCTACAACCTAGTTGGGACACAGATCTGTGATCACAATACTTAACAGATCACTTAGAAATTAGCATTCATTAGTCTTTGACCCTTATTCGCATCATAGATTCAAACCCTAATTACAGAGAAGCGCAGTATTCAGCAAGATCCAAGAATAGCTAACCATTTAGCACATAACATCAAACTGATCTATCATTCATTCATGTTATTAAGCACTAAGATACTACATTAGATGTATCTAACATACATAAATATTCAACACTAAGAATAAATCACATCAATAAAACAAAGCAATCACAACACAAGATATACATGGTTAACCCCTAGTGCGGGGCTAGACCCACCAACTCTTTATCTTCTTTATTATCTTCTTTCAATATTATTACATGCACAGAGCCTCAAAACCAAATATGCATAGGATAAGAGATTTGTGCGCACTTCACCAGATCTTCCTTCCTCGAGTTTGGCATAGCACAGAGCCTTCTTACAATCACTTGCACTTAGCTATGCAAGTTCTCAACACATAGTATGCATGAAGCCTTCACAACTAATCTCACTTAGAAACCTTTACATATATTTCACAAATCCAACTTAGATCTCTCTTTATCTTCTATATATCTATGCTTCTTACAATTCCTAGCTACTTATTTATACATTTAAAAATTGGGCCTAAGAATGGGTAAACCCACGGGTCGACATCCCATACCCGTTACATAAGACCTTAACCCAAAAATCCCGTAAAATGGGGCAAGTGTTACACATTATTTTCATCATCCCTATGACCATTAATGATGTAAACCTATCTATTGCCTGAGTTCCTGAAGAGAGAAGGGAGAATAACTTTTCTTGAGAAAAAAAGTTGCATTTTCCTCTGTAAAAACACTATAAAAAGGAAGTTCGCAAGCTGCATTATAGCTAGGGTGCAAGAATGCCTGATTCTCATAGGCTTCATCATAGTTAGGTCGCAAGGAGTTCGCAGTCTGCTCTATAGGCAGGGTGTGAGAATACTTACACGTGGGGAAAAAAGCGTTTTCTCAAATCTTCTAGAAGGAGAAACTTCTATGGTGAGGTGGCATCTGAATGGTTTGGAACTTGCTCACTTTCATGATTTAGTGGGATCATCCTAAACTCCTCACCTTATCCTCTTCAGCTTATAAAAGGAGAGGAGCTCTCATGGAGAAGGGATAAGTTGGATTTGGCTTGGAATTATTAGCTTGGGTGGAGTGTCTTTGAGTTTTTCCTTTGTCAATATAGATTGTGAATATTATCAGATTTGTGCTCTCAGAATTCTTGGAATGGAAGTGTGTGGGGAATTAAGGAAAGTTGGAAGGGATCTTACGACATCAAGGCCACA
>SNQJ01S0128622.1:46370-65140 GCA_010110895.2 Picea sitchensis | reverse complement strand
TTCTGTTCAAGTGTTATTTCTGTTGCTATTTCGTATATCATTTCTGTGTATTGTGAAGATTATGCTGGATATCTCACTGTTATTCTGTTATTTCTAGCATTTCGTTTCTGTTCTGCATATTTTATATATCTGGTATCTTGCAAATCGTGAGGTTGGAGTGCAGGCCAAATCCTTGGTTGCTCCAAGTCCCGAATCACAAAAGGGGTAACAGGAGCTGAAACAGATAGTGGATATGCTTCGTGGAGAAGTGTAAGATGTCGTGAGCCATTGGATCTCACAGATTTATGAGAAGGTTAAATATGAGTGTCTTTTAGCGTTCTGGAGATTAGGAGGAGTAGAAACCATTGGATGAAAAGCAACAGGAGCCGTCGCTTTCCATTTGGAGTGGAATTTCGGCATTTTGGCATTTCGGGGTTCAGCATTTTGGTAATTTTGATGACAAGGAGCCGGGGCACTTTACGTTGAAAATCCTGAAGTCATGACATGCGATGTGTCTTTGGAGTAGTACTGTGGTCACGGGGGAAGCAGTCACATGGAATGAGATTTGGTCAAGGTAAAATCATCGTTGAGCCCATTTCGGCATTTCGGTATTTTGGGGTTCGGGAAGTAGAGGAGGCAGTGATTTTGGAGTCAAGAGTTTCAAACTCTTGGTTCTCAAAATCTCGAAGAGAAAAAGGAAAATTCCCTAAAGGTTGAGGGACAATAGCCGTTGGGCCCCAGTCGGGTTTCGGGGTTTCGGGACTCAAGGGGTAGAGTTGCATGGTCAACACAACTCCCAAAATCACAAAGAGAGAAACGTCGAAAGGTCAAAGGAGTGGTCAATGTTTGGCAAAAATTCCAAAAGGCCGTCAATCTCACCAAAGGAGGAATTTCAGAGTTCGGGGAATGGAGTGACCAGTGGTTGGGGTCGCTACATTTCAAACTCTCGGTTACTGAAATCCTAGTATAGCCAAAACCATTGGATCGAGGGAGGCTCATAGCTGTCTATCTTGTCTAAGGGAGAGATTTCAGGTTTCGGGGTTTGAAGAGTCAAAATACTCGACTCTCTTTCATCATTGAGTCGCGAATTGCGAAAAGCATCTCTTGGCTAGGTTGGAGGTCATATTTGGTGGTCGTGTGGAGGTGAAGACTCATGCCTGGTGCACGTTGTGCAGGTGGGGTTTTTGTGAAGGACATGTAGATCAGATTCATGGGGTTCCAGTGAGGGCCCGAAAGAACTATTTCAGTTCTGCGGATTCGAAGAAGATCGATCCTGTGTGGATCTTGGCCTGAGGGTCAGGGGGTCTGCACTAGGTTCTTGCGCTTTGTTGGAATATAGATGACATTTTTCACATCGCTTCACAGTGTGGATGCAATCATGAAACAATGTGGGCCAAATGTATCCTTCTCTAATAATTTTCTGGGCGGTGGACATCCTTGAGAGGTGGACACCACATGCACCACTGTGGCAGTCATTCAAGACTCTATCGGCTTCATCAATGGTCAAACATCGACAAAGTATGGTGTCGACCCCTCGTTGATATAATATATCATTGATAAGGAGGTAGAAAGGGGTCTGATGGTGAATACGTCGACTATTGTCCCGGGACAGGTGGTTTCCGAACTTCTGTGTTTGGAGGTAGACGAGGAGGGGGTCGTACCAAGGATCATCTGTGGGGATGTAAAAGAGATGTTTGTTAGGGAAGTCTATGTTGACGAGAGAGATGGTAGTATTGGAGGGAAATGTCATAATGAATACGGTGAGTACAAGGGATTTCTTTCTCTTGGGTGTTGAAAATTTGATGTCGTACTCCTGAAGGATGACGATCCATCAGGCAAATTTACCATTAATTTGTCGATGACTGAGAAAGTATTGCATGGGGTTGGAATATGCTATGACCTTAGTAGTTTGAAGGAGAATGTAATGGCACAGTTTCTAGACTGGGAGGACAACTGGAAGGGTGAGTTTCTCTTCGTGATTGTATTTCAAGGGTGGCCCTAAAATATTTTTACTAATATAGTGAATTACATGCTCACGGTTGTCATCCCCTAATTGGACGAGAACTCCTGTTACTGAGACAACAGAGGTTGATAAGTAAAGGATATAGTTGTAGTTATAGTCAGGTGGACTAATTAATGGGGCATTGGAGAATGCCTCTTTGATATCATCAAAAGCGGTTTGGGCTTGTTTATCACATTTGAATGGGATATTGTGACGTAAGAGGTGAAGGAAACTGTGTGCACGAGTGGCATAATCGGGGACAAAGCGGTGTAAAAAGTTAGCTTTGCCTTGTAGGCTTTATAGCTGGCATAAATTCCGAGGGGCGGGGGGATTTATGTGATGGATTGGACCTTGAGGGGGTCCACAGTGATGTCGCTTTGGGAAATGATGAACCCAAGGAGGCATCTAGTGGTGATGCATAATACGCACTTGAGGGGGTTCAAGCAAATATTGTATTGATGACACCTTTGGAAGATGATTCGTAAATCATTGAGAGGTTGAGTGCATTTCTTGGATCGAGCGGTGAGGTCATCCAAGTATGCAAGGATGATATGATCCATATCATGAAAAATGTATCTCATGTCCTATTGAAAAGTGGCAGCAGCATTCTTGAGGCCAAAAGGCATGACACGATATGCAAAAGTACCCCAGGGGGTAGTAAATGCGGTTTTGTATTGATCACCTAGGTGAATTTGAATTTGGTTGTAGCCAAAGAAACCATCCATGAAGGACAAAGCCTTGTGGTCGTCACAATCATCGATAATTTGGTCGACAAAGGGAGTTGGAAAATTGTCTTTGGGACAGGCGTTATTGAGATCATGAAAGTCTGTAGAAATGTGGATAGTGCCCTATTTTTTGTTAACAAGGACGGGGTTGGAGGCCCATGACGTATATGCGATGGGGTATATGAACCCTGCAATGCATAATTTGTCAATTTCATCTTTGATGGTTGCCGCTTTGGATGGGTGTAGTGGACGTTTATTTTGTCGTACATGTGTGATATCATGCCATGTGTCTATATGATGTTCGACAATAGAGGGATCAAGGTTGGGCATCTCTATGTATGACCAAGAAAAAATGTCGTGGTATTCCTAAAATAGAGATTTGTAAGATATGAGTTCTTCAGGAGAGCATGCAGAACCTATGGTGATTTCCTCTATGATTCCAGGTTTGATGGAAATATCAATTTTGATGGTGGGGGAAGTGTTAGCCATGTTACCTTCTTCAAAAGCATCAGGGGCATGGATAGGTTTATTGAACCAATCTATATTCCCTGATGGGATAAAATCGTTGGTTTCAATTGCATATATGGAGTTTTGGTTAGGAGGCGCAAAGGCTTCCTGTGAAATAAAGAGTGCTCTGTGATGGAGCGGATCCCATGGGAAATCGGGGGTAGTTAATTCCTCAAGGATGTCTTCATCGCAGTGGAACTGTCAAGAATATAGGGGATCCAGGGGAGTAACATTGGTGATTTTCACCATGTGGTTTTCTTCTGGTGGGGAAGAGGTAAGGGGGAGAACGCAAGGGGTTTGCGATGGTTCACTCAACATAAACCAAATATCGAGATACTGTGGGTTGAAAATGGTAGTCGGGCATAAAATTTCTGTGGGGAAATGAACTAGAGAATTGGGGGGATTTGGGGGTAAATCCTCATATAGGCTATCCATGAACCATGGAGGAGTGGGGAGCACCTCAAGCTTGGGAGAGAAGATATGAACAACATCAGGTTATGGAGTATTGGTAATCATTGGTTCTGCTAGTAGTGGGGGGGGTGTAGGATTTTGAATAAGGGCCATTTGGCGACACCTGTATTCAATGATCATAGGACATTGGTAGGTGAAATGATCAAGTGACTCGCAGAGGGAGCAAGGGCATATCATACGTTCTTTGATTGAGGTTGTGACGTAGTGGATGTAAGTGACATGTGTTTGAGATGACGTGGATGGAGGGGTTTCTTGCTGAAATCTCTGGCATACTACCGTTAGGGTATACCAAAATTGAGGTAGCATCGGGCAATGGTGAGTGTAATGGCCATACTCTAAACATATGGCACATGCAAATTTGGTTTGAAGCCATTTTCTACCTATAGTAGGGGGTGCAGTGGGAGTACTAGGTGAACTAGAAGAAGCGATGAGTGGTGTCATTGCTCGAGGGAGTTGAATTAAATTACGTAGCTCAGGGAGAGACGGGCATTTATTAGTGGTGTGTTTTTCTTTCTCACATAGTGTGTAAGGAGGCTGAACTTGTGGGAGAAGTAGGGAGGTGGGCTCTTTCTTGTTCCTTCCACCCCCGACTATAGTAGTGGCACTAGCGAGTGGGGGTGAGGGTGATGTAGTTGGAGTAAGTATTGGAATCTACATCGGGATTTATTCTATTTGGGGAGGGAGGGATGGTTAAGGGACCATCACAGGTGGATGTAGATACCATACTAGAATTTCCAACACCATATTAGGAAGGTTAAGCGTTGCGGATACCTGGAAATTTTGTATGCCCGGTGGGGGGTAAAAGAAGGGGATTTGAGTAATGGCTTGGGGGATTGTCTCCCAAATTGGGATGTGGCCCTGGGGAAGGGTGAAATCGGGAATAGGTGTAGATGAAGAGTTCTCAGGGGATTCCTGAGGAAGGAGCTCTGCGATGAGTGGGACGTCAGATAGTAAAGAGCCTCTATGGGAGGGATGGTATCTCCATTTTCAGTTCCATTAGATGAGATGACACATACTTGTGTTGAGTGATGTATGAGAGATGGTGCTCCATGGTATGTCCCTAGCAAGGATGGGTCATTGAAAATGATAGGGCCCATCTCAATGAGTGGGTAGGCATCGGGATTAGTTTGGACAAAGGGTAGGATGTTATCGATGTTGTAGTAAGGGTTGGGCTCGTAATGTGACACTTGGTCAATGGTGATGATTTTCCCATTGTGGGGGAACATCATTGTGTGAAACAAGGAAGAGGCCACATCCTTCATAGTGTACATGTAGCTACTTCCGAACAAGATATGGTAATCAACCAGAGTGTTGATAAATTCAATGTCAATGAGGATAGTCTTGCCCCTGAGTTCAATGGGGACATTTTGAAAGAGCCCTTCAGGAGAGGATGGTCATCCATCATAAGCTCGTAGAGTGATGGTGGATGGTATGAGCTTGGGGGAGCCAAGATTCTGCCATACAGTTTTGGACATGATGCATGTGGATGCACCTTCATCAATGATGCAGCAATGAACTATGATGTTCCAGATTTTAACCAATATTTGGAAAGTGACCAGAGCGGGGAGACGGGGTTTCCTACTATCAAGATCAAAGGTGATGAGTCGAGTATCACCAAGATCGAATGCCCCCAGGGTGGAAAGTAATGACTTCCATTGAGTAGGACAGGTTTGAAGGACTTATAAAACTGACATGGTAGCAGAAGATTGTGCCAATTCATCGACCAAACTATAATTGTGTGCCGCCCTAGCCTAAGGGTTGTTGACATTCCGTCGTAATGGGATGTGAGGAATACGAAGGGGTGTTTCAGTATTTGGGCATGGAATTATCAAAGGTGGTCCAGTTGTGACTGGGGCTACTTCTAAGGTAGTTGAAGCAGAGTCAGGGGGTGCGTTGTATTGACGACTATGCATTTGTAGAAGAACTTCTTCCTCACTAGTGAGGAGGATAGTGTGATCTGTAGGAGTGCCAAGGTTTGGATACTGTCCCATCTATGGTGGGGAAGGATGCATATCCTGTTAGGTTTTCATCACCCATTGGTGTGGAATGGGATTTTGCAGCACGACTGGGGGTGGTTGTTGCACATATTGTTGAGGGGCCTGTAGAGGGGTAGGCAGTGCTAGGGGACGTGGTCTATTTCCAGATTTTTTCATCTGTTTAAAGTCAACAATCTGAGGGCAATGGTTATTATAATGGCCATACTCATCACAAAGGGCACAATGGAAGTTTGTTAGAAGATTGTTGTTATTCTTCCCTTGGCATTTGTTGTTATTTCCCCCTTGGGGGTTCTGGTTCCCCTGATTCAGGTTTCCCCTGACAGGTTGGTTCTGTTGGGGGTGATTCCCTCCTGGTCCTGGATTATCATTGTTTCAGATTTAGTTGTTCTAAATTTTGATATTGTTGAATGGGAGATGGATGAACAAAGTTAACTCCAGTGTGTGGGTGTCCTTGTGGTGGAGCCATGGGCTATGGAGGGCCAGGAAATGGAAAGTATGGATTATTTTGTGGAAATGATCCGTAGGGTACATAGGAAGGCGTAGCAATTTCACTAGTGCTTAGGGTGTAAGCTGAGGTAGAGGGGGTACCAGAACTTGGTTGGACAACTGGGCGCATTGTGGGTGTCGGTGGGGGTCCACTTATGGGTGGAGGAAGGGCAATAGGGTATGGTTGTTGATAAAGGGGAGGAGGATAATAAGAGGTTCCTCCATATACCAGAGGATATTGAGGTGTACCATACATAGGTGGTGGTTGGGGGTGTGGATTGTGGTGTGTTGTGGTACCAATCAATCCATTCGCTGAATGAGACATCCCAGGTTTGTCCTAGACAAATGGTACGGGTATTGGGAGGTCAGGTAGTACTGTGTATAAGTATCCTGACTGTGAATAGATGAGGTTGTATTGTTGAGTCTTGTTGATGGCTTCTTCTTCGGATTGGGGGAAGGTGGAAACCACATCTTTTTCGAGGAGAGAGACAATTGATCCGAGAAACCAATCAAGGCATTGTTGTTTGGTGGTTTCTTCTTTGCATAAACTACGTCATCGACGCCATTCGTGAATGTGGTCAGCAATATGTGTGGATGAGGTTTGTTTAAAATCGGAGAGTAGTTCAAGACCATTGCCATGGAGTATTGGTAATGGAAATAAGGTCAAAAATTCTTTGGCCAAAGATTCAAAAGTCACATG
The DNA here is from genome assembly GCA_010110895.2 of Picea sitchensis. Classification (NCBI taxonomy): domain Eukaryota; kingdom Viridiplantae; phylum Streptophyta; class Pinopsida; order Pinales; family Pinaceae; genus Picea; species Picea sitchensis. The sequence continues at coordinate 58,273 of SNQJ01S0128622.1, read as the reverse complement.
GGACCCTGATTTTTCATCTACATACCACTTGGCTGATGGGCTAGTGAGTGTGCATTGAAATAACCTTAATCGAACGGAGTCATCCATGATGTTGTTTTAAGAGAACCATAAGTGGAAGGTCATGACATGGTTGGCAGGGTCATCTCTTGCCTTGCCTTCAAACTTGGGAATGTCTGAAGGTAGTTTGGTGGGTATTGCAGGCCATGTGGGGTCATGCAATATAGGATAATTTGTGAGTTTTCTTAGATCCAGTATATTGAGAGAAGCCAGGTATGGCATCTGAAGTGGTGGTGAAGGATTAGTGAAGTGGTGAAGTGTGAGTGTTTTGTGTACCTGACCCTTGAGGGGGGTTAGGTGGGGTTGTACTTCCTCCTTGGGAAGAATTGGTTCCCCCGCTTTTGTGTAAAGGAGAGTAAGTGGACGGTTGACCTTGGGAAGTGGACCGAAGTAAATTGGAACCAAGCAAAGATGATCCCAAGAAAGTAACACTCATAAGGGTGTGAGAAGTTGGAGTTCATGAGTTGGAAAGACTAGGAACTCCCCTTAGAATAAGAGGGAGATTTAGCAAGCGTCTGGAATGACGAGGATTCTGTGGGTCCCCTATGATGTTCGACTAGCAAAGTGGATGTGTGCAAATGGTGATGAGATAAATAAATGAACAAGAGTATTTGTTATAATTTTTGGAACTTCACATGATATATCACAATTGCATGTAATCACAAGAGCATCATACATAAATCAATTAATAACGAGGCATACATGTGGGTAGGTAGATTTTTTCCGCATGGGAGAACAAAGAAAACAAATTCTCGTGTCTTAAAAGACGTAATGTCCTTCCTCTCAAAATAACACTAGACCTTCCAATAGCACTCAATAGTGGGGTCTGAAGCCACTGGAAGAGGAACTAGTGAAGGATGAAACAATCAGATACAATGAGGGGTAGAGGAGGCATATCTCGAAAGAGTTGGCAATATTTCCCAATAGCCATACAAAATCTGATCAAGGTGCAATTGTAGCCCACAATTTCCACCTGGGTAGATGTCCTAAAATTTGGTCACAAGGTACCTTGGTCAAAGTGCAACATTTAGATTTTCAACCTCAGAAATGGGTCACGGGCTGGATCGCATCTAAGAGGTGGGTGCCTCAAGGGGGGATGCGTAGAACAATCAGACCTTGGCCTTCGACCCTTCACGAGTATCTCCCTTCCTTATGGTGTAGGTACACTTGACTTGGAGTATTTAAAAGTTCCCTATTTATCAACCTCTATTATTTGAAGATGTGAGAACCAGATAACGGGGAGTTATTTGGATTCTTATCCTCGAGATCCTACCTAGACTAAAACATTTCTTTTGGCACCTCATGTGGAGGAAAACTTAGTGATTTTTTAGAAAAAAATTATATGTGGTTTTTTGAGAGGTTGGGGGTGTGAACCAATCTCATTGCAATTAAGTGGGAGTGGATAGTCTCTTCAAGAAAAGGGTGGGGAATTTCATAATCCCTTTGGAGGAATCCTACTTCAACCTCCATGATTATAGAGGAAACTATGTGAGTGAGTAGTGACTTTGTGTGTGAACAAGTGAAAGTGTGCCAAATTTTTAATAAGTTAGGTGTCACCTTGCTGCATGTGGACTTCGTGTGGTCCTTACAAGTCTTGATTACCTAATTTACTAAATTCCATTGGTACAACCTTGTGGAATTTTAAAGTCCCTATAGAACTAGCATGTGGACATATGGGTCCTTACCAATCCTTTAACTCCGTAGTGTGATTTAACCTAAGAAAGATTCCCAAAACTATCCTAGATTGTGGGCATGTGGGCATGTATGGGCTTGTTGCAAAACCTTTAAACTTCCCTAGTGATGTAATCTAAGAAAGTAGATTCAAAACTATCCTATCTTTGTATCATGTGGGCATGTATGGGCCCTTAAAAATTTAAGATGTGTTTGAAAAATAAACTAAGAGGAGTCTCAAGGGGGCCGTTGTCCTCTCCTAAAGATTTTTTCTTTAAGGGAGATGAAATTTTCCCTCAATCATTTTTCTAATTCTCAAGATCACTCTATGGTGTGAGAGAAGAGCATACTGAATTATTGATATTCAATTTTTTGGTCCCAATGCAAGTGTTATTATATGTGATATAAAATGATTCCCACTTAACTTTAATCAAAGAAATTCATCCATGTGGAAAAATGAAAGAAAAAAGAGGATAAATATGGTTTTTAACCCCCTAAGTGCCTATGTTTTGACTAACCCTTCATGTGGAGAGGGAATCTAAGTGTGGTGCATATTAAAATTTTCATTGAATCAAGCTTAAGAAGGTTATGGGCCTTCAACAAATCACAAAAACCCTTACAAAGTGTGAATTTTTGGACAGATGTGCGGGTCGTAGAGTAGACAAAGGTGCATGTGGCACCAATGTGCCAATAAAAAATGACCTTTTGGCGCAGGTGCGCTGAGCAAAAAAGTGAGTTTGGCGCATGTTCTTGAAAGGTGCGTTGTGGGTCAAAAAACCCGCTCACTTTTTGTTACACGACCAGGAAGAAACTTTCAGATGAAATTCTCTTAGCTCAGCTCTGAATTTATCTTTTTGAAGGTAATCTTGGGCCGGTTATGGTTCCTGCAAGTTAAATAAACCAAAAATAAGTTCTCAAACAACCCAAATGGGGCGAAAATTGATACCTTTCCCCAGAGGAGTCGCCAATCTGATGTATCCTTTTCGTCACCTAAATGAGAAAAAGAAGGACACTTAGAAGTCTAGTAGGGTTAGCTAGTCAGGACAAAGATGAATGCAAGAGTTAGAAACATCAAACATAAGAAATAAACAAACAACTAAGCTAATAATAATAAAATAAACTAAACTAGAGTGCATAAGGATATTGGAATAAAAAAATGGATAGATTGTATTAGTGGGAAAACACCAAAGAGAAAGGGATACTTATGGGTCCCCTCTTCCTCCAAGGGAGGGCTCTTTAACCCCCAAAGATTGAGCTCTTCTTACAAATAGCAAACTAGATGTAAATGGTGAAGAAATCCAAAGCTCATTCACTCAAGAGGTGATGTGAATATCTCAATGAAATGATGCTTGTATGATCCAATGAGAAAAGAGGTTCCTTACAGGAGAATATAGGAAGCATAACAATACAAATAGATTCTTGGAAATATAGTGCACCCATGGCCTCGTTTTATAGCAAATCTTTCAGACATTATTAAACCAATCTTTAGTGTGGAAAAGGATCCATTTAGGGCACCTCTAGGTGTTTGAACAACCCCCCACACGGATTCAGTTGAGATTTGAGGGTCAAATCGACTTGGGACCAGAACCAGAAGTGGGTGGGAGGTCGACCAAAATCATAAATGCGTTGTACTGAGGTGTGCGCGGTTTTTTGCGTCCACATTCGTGCATCGAGCAGACGTGCGCTTTTTTGGCGTTTTCGACTGCCGCATGTGCGCGCACTTCTTGTGTATTCTAAGTGGATGCTGATTTTATAACTTGTTGTATAGTTTGTGGCCTTTGGAAATGCATTGTTTGGGCCATTGATGAACTAATAGGTGTTTGGAGATGTTGGATTCCTGTAACAATTTGTAGACGAAATTTTAGTGATAACAACTGCTTATAAAAAATCATTTTAAATGTGGAGGAATTATAAATAAGGTTAAATGTGCATCCTTAAACAAATAGTTTTAAATGATAACCACAAAATCTTTAATCCAAAAAAAAAAAAAACTTTTAATAAAAAACTTTTATAAAGAAAAAGATTTGATTTTTAAAACATCCACCTTTTAAATTCTTCCACCCTTTTATTAAAAAACCATCCTCACTCTTATAAAATTCTTTTAAAAAAGGAGTATTAGATTCTTAATTAAAATTAAACTCTCATACCTCTTCACACCTTTTCATATATTTTTAAAAAACCGCCTCCCCGTGACTAGTGAAAAATAGTTCATACCTTAAGTTTTTCATAAATTCTTCATACCTTAAGAAATTGTTTATCCGCTAAATTTTAGGGAGTCTTCGTGACTTTTGGATTTAAAGGAGCCACCTCACTTCACACAACACTGGATTGCAAGGAGTCTGCACCTCCCGACAAACTGGAGTGCACAAATCGTGAAATATCTACGCATTGTTCCTCATACTCAACTTCAGAAATTTCACAATTTTTTCAAGAGCGTAAGTCTGAGTAATAAGTCTCCGCACCCTTCAAGAGGAGGGACCTACAACGATGTACAAATTGACACACCCTCATGCAGATTTCACTTCTGGCTTTTCTGAGAATTTGACACTCCAACCAGCTCTAACTAGCTCTGATACCACTTGTTAGAATTGTCAATGCAAAAAGCACAATTCTCAAGGATAATTAACAATCAAAAACATAAGAAATAGACATAGGGATTTCACGTGGTTCACCCAAACGTTGGGCTATGTCCACCAAGCATAGGCATCGGTTGTCTTATTATTTGGATTGTGGATATTATGTCAAATTTCCAAGTTCTCTCTCAGTATCTCACACTCAGTCATCTCACAGTCATATTTTCCTCAGCGGACTTACATGAATTTATATAGTCACACAAGAAACTGAATATTAAATGCAATCCCTATCCATATTCTAAATTTGTCTATTTGGTTGTAACCAATGCAAAATAATAGGATCCAAATATGATCTTGGTAATTGGTTGTCACCAAATCCCAACAATCTCCACCTTGAAAGCAATTAACCCAATACCTTTCTTCTTCCTTTTGTTCATCAACTTTGTTGCAAGCCAAGAGAAGCCAAGAACCACTGCAACTTATCTAATAAAAATGGTTTCATGATATCACCTGTGTGAGTTGCACGAGTTTGGATTTCCTAAGGGGTCACTCCACCTCCAACATGTCTTCCACAACTGTGTTGTGAGACTCATTTAGTCATAGATCTCCTCCTATCCAAAATACCTGTAAAATATACATTACAATTATCATAGACCATATCAGTGTAACCATTATAGGCGACATTTGTGCTTCTCATACACTGAAGCACCCATTTCACTGCAACACCTGAATCTGTCATGTTTCTAACAACATCATTATCATGTGAAACATCTAGTCTTAACCATTTAATCACATACAATAGACCTCACACTGAAATTACACGAGACATAACCTTTTCTTCTTTATGAACAGTCCATATGCTTGAAAAAACTTTAAATGGAAAGCAAGAGGGATAAAAATTGGTTTTACAACGTTCATACTGAACTCCAACCATATCTTACCATTACCATCTATGTGTACTTCCATGCCCATATTTTTTTTTGCTCCTCCTTGATCCCTCATCTGAATTGTCCTATCCACCTGAGTCATTTTCTTACTGGTTTTATCCATGCTTTAGCTTGCATCAAGCATATCATCAACAAAGAACATCAAGATTGTGAATGTACTATAAACTGTATAGTCATTCCTACCCTTTGATAAATCCTGACTCACTATGAAGGATTCAAACCTCTTGTATATTTTCCTGGGTAACAATAGGTTAGACAATGAATTATCTAGCATGCAAACAAATTTATTGTTGCGATCTTGAATCAACCCTTTTCATTTTTCCATACATACTATATCTCTATCAATGATGATCTTGTGAGAAGTAGGATCCCACACACAACATCCCTTTATACCATCATCATAACTTTCAAAGATATAAAACAAGAAGGAATTCATAAACAAAGATTTTAAGTCTGGAAATGATTTACCGCTTACTAGTACCTACAATTATTTCTTGCTCTTACGACCTTGCTGCTTCTGCCATAAACAAGAAGATACATCTGTCACTTCAGATGCTACTTCAATACTTCCTTCCATCTTATAAGGGTTATCAACCTTTGTTGTCTTCATCACTACTAAATTACCTTTCGACACTGTGAGAGATCCACCTTGACCTGTATACTTATATCCACAGGAATCCACTACTCCCAATGAAATAAAATTTTATTTAAGATTGGGTACATATCTAACATCCATTAATTCCCTAACAATACCATTGAACATCTTGATTCTAATACTACCAAACCCAACAATTTCACATGGAATATCATTTCCCATAAACACTACACCCTCATCAATAGATTGGTAAGAAAAGAACCAATTTCTCTGTGAGCACATGTGGTGGGAGGCACCTGAATCTAATTGCCATTCTTCTTGATATTGTAAATTACTAGAAATGGCTAAAACGTGATCAATTATACATAAATTTGTTACAACCAAATTTGCTTTCTTCGTAGAGTTTTCCTCATATTCCTTTCTCTTCCAACAATCTTTCTTGAGATGTCCTGTTTTTCCGTAGTATCGGCATTTTGAATTACCCTTTCTATGTCTTGAATTAGATTGGAAAGAAATTCTCTCATTATTTTATGTGGTTCGACCTCTGATCAATATCGCCTCTGAAGTTGAGGCTTCTTTAGTAGATTTTCTCCTCATCTCCTTAGCCAAAAAAGCTCCCACAACAGAGTCATAATCTAAAACATCTGTTGAGCTAAAGCTAATAGAGGTAACTAGATTATCCAAAGACTCAGGCAATGAACACAATAGTGTAATAGCCTTATCTTCATCTTCGAATTTAACTTCCATACTAGTGAATTGAACTATGAGGGTATTGAAGGCATTTAAATGGTCAACAACTTTTGTACCTTCCTTCAACCGAAAACTGTACAACCCTTTCTTCAAGTAGATTCTTCTTATCAAGGAATTCATCATATATAGACTTTCCAACTTGCTCCATAAGCCTTATGTTGTATCCTCTCCTACGATATTAAACAAAACCTTATCCTCCATACATAAATGAATGGTGCTAAGAGCTTTCGCATCCAAATCCTCCCATTCCCATTCCTTCATGGCTATTGGTTTCTTTGACTTTCCTTCCAATGATTTTTGCAACCCTTGTTACACTAGTAAATTGCGCTTCTTAAGCTTCCAAAGCTCAAAGTTGTTTTTACTACTGAACTTTTCAACTTCAAACTTCGAACTCTGCATCTTAGCCATTTGCACAAACAATCTCCTAATATACACTACTTATGAAACCCAAGGCCGAAATCACTACTTATAAAAAATACTTTTAAATGTGGAGGAATTATAAATAAGGTTAAATGTGGATCCTTAATAATATAAGGTTAAATGATAACCACAAAAGGTTTAATCCAAAAAAAACCCTTTTAATAATATAAAAAGTTTTAATAAAAAACTTTTATAAAGAAAAATATTTACTTTTTAAAACATCCACCTTTTAAATTCTTCCACCATGTTATTAAAAAACCATCCTCACTCTTATATGATTCTTTTAAAAAGGGAGTATTTTGTTCTTAATTAAATGTTAACTCTCATACCTCTTCACACCTTTTCATATATTTTAAAAAAAATACCTCCATGTGACTTGTGCAAAATAGTTCATACCTTAACAAATTCTTTATACGCTGAATTTTAGGGAGCCCTCAAGAATTTTGGATTTAAGGGAGCTATCGCACCTCATGCAACACTGGAGTGTAGGGAGTCCGCACCTCCTGACACATGGGAGTGCAAAAATCATGAAATATCTACGCATTGTTCCTCATACTCAATTGCAGAAATTTCACAAATTTTTCATGAGCGTAAGGCCTAGTAATAAGTCTCTGTAGCCTTTGAGAGGAGGGACCTGAGAGGATGTATAAATTGATGCACCCTCACACAGATTTCACTTATGTCTTCTCCGAGAATTTGATGCTCCTTCAAGCAGCTCTAGCTAGCTCTGATACAACTTGTTAGAATTGTCAATGCTGAAAACACAATTCTCAGTGATAATTAACAATCACACACATAAGAAATAGACACAGGGATTTCACCTGGTTCACCCAAACGTTCAGCTACGTCCACCAATCATAGACATCGATTGTCTTATTTTTTATATTATGGAGATTACATTAGATTTGCAAGTTCTCTCTCAGTCTCTCACACTTAGTCATCTCACAGTCGTATTTGCCTCTGTGGAATTACATGAATTTATACATTCACACAAGAAACTGAATATTAAATGAAATCCCTATCCATATTCTAAATTGGTTTATTTGGTTGTAACCAACACAAAATAATAGGATCGAAATCTATTATTGGTAATTGGTTGTCACCAAATCCCAACAATCTCCACCTTGAGAACAATTAACCTGATATCTTGCTTCTTCATTTTGTTCATCACCTTTTCTACAAGCCAAGAGAATCCAATAACCACTGCAACTTCTCTAATAAAACAGGTTTCATGATCTTGCCTGTGTGACTTGCACGATTTTGGATTTCCTGAGGGGTCACTCCACCTTCAACATGTCTTCCACAACTGTGTTGTGAGACAAATTTAGTGAGATATATCCTCCTATCCAAAACACCTATAAAATATACATTACAATTATCACAGACCATCTTAGTGTAACCATTATAGGTGACATTTGTGCTTCTCATATGCTAAAGCACCCATTTCACTACAACACCTGAATCTGTCACGTTTCTGACAACATCATTAGCATGTGAAACATTTAGTCTTAACCATTTCATTGCATACAATAGACCTCCTACTAAACTTACACGAGACATAGCATTTTCTTCTTTATAGACAGGCCCTATGCTTGAAGAAAACTTATAATGGAAAGCAACAGGGATAAAAACTGGTTTTACAATGTTCATACTAAACTCCAACCACAACTTACCATTACCATCTCTGTGTAATTCCATGCCTATAATGTGTTTTGTTGCTCCTTGATCCCTCATCTGAATTGTCCTGTCACCTTAGTCATTTTCTTACTGATTTTATACATGCTTTGGCTTGCATCAAGCATATCATCAACAAAGAACATCAATACTAGGAATGTACTACAAATTGTATAGTCATTTCTACCCTTTTATAAATCCTGACTCACTATGAAGGATTTAAACCTCTTGTATATTTGCCTGGTTACCAATAAGCCATACAATAAATTATGTAGCATGATGTTGGCAACCAATTAACTTTTTTCCATTGTCTTATGAGCTGCCTACACCAATGTTTTACAAACATCTTTTTTTTCGTCGCAATTTTTCAAATAAACGACATCTTTATTTTTGTGACATTTGCACACTTATCTTCGTTTTGTTTTCACGACTGTAAGCGTGAAAACATTAGTCTTTCGAAGTCGTAATAAAATCGTTATTTGAACTGTCATTATCTTTTTGTCGATATGCCTATTGCGCTCACCTCTTATTTAGCATCATACAGCTGGCAGCATCCTTTGATCAGTACTCATACTTCGATTGATTGTGACTTGGTTTTACTGAGTTTGTAATGCATTCACACATGGATTTATATGTTGTTTGAACTATTTGATCATTGGTTTCATGAAAATAGATAGGGTTTATGATTAAATCTCTCATATATATCTTTTAATATCATGCCTATGACTTTGTTTTCATAACTATTGGATGGTCGATTATATGTATCCATTGGCACGTTGGTTAAACTATTGAGTATATGGACTGATGCATTGGCGCATAGTTGAGTTTGGTATTGATTTCAATATTGGTGGATTAAAAAAAAACTTTGGTGTAACGTTGATTGCGCATGCACTTACCATTGTTCATTAGTTGGCCAAGTGATATGACTGTGGACTATGCTATAATGGGTTGAATTACTATGTAAATCGGTGGTTGTACTTTGGCCATAATTGTTTTGCATGGCAGTGAATAACTCCACCACCTTCGCACACTGGCATTTATGAATATCCCATATTCATCGTTCACCTCTGTTAGCTTGGGAAGCCTCCGCGCACTCTGTTCCTGTGTGTGTTTCAACCCAAACCCTCGGCTTACCATGTGCTCGGCTCCATGGCACCAGTCGTGTGGATCGAGCCAAATGGCAACCAGGCCCTGTTAATGTTTGACAATGCCCACAGAGATTTGGAATAAAATGCATGGCTCACCTTCATACAATGATTTGAGGGTTTTAACCTCTGTGTTGCACGACAATTCACCATGACTTTCGATGGTTGTAGAGCCAAAGTGGGCGATATACAGTTATAAATTGACGAGAAATTCATTAGCTCTACTACAGGTCTACCTGCCACAAGACATCGTTGGTTTAAGAATTGTAAGGTCGAGGAAGTGCCATGGACACTACTGTTCGTTTCACGCAAATTCACTTCTTGTGACAGAGGTATGCCCGTCTCTACACTTAAACCACAATGGCATGATACTTTGATGGTTGTCAAGCAGTTCGTGACCTGTGAAGGTCGATACGGACTTTTTTTCCTCTATCACCTACGTTTGCTTATGATTTTTATAGGGTATCCTTTAAACATGCCTTTCTACCTTCAACACATCTTATATAAAATGTCGAAAAAATTTAGAAGGCAGAAGGTTGACAGCAGCCTGTTCCACCATGGGCTTATTAAGCTCATCATCGATTATCATTTGAGTTTGCATGGTGATAGTTGGAGGGATTTCATCGCCCGTAATGGTTTCGAGGATATAAACCCTGTTCCGGTTGACAAGCCTATGGTTATTGAAACCAAGGCTGAGCCGCTTGTACCCTTGCATTTCCTACTTCCCAAACCCTCGGCCGACCCTATGGTTGACTTACCCGACGCTATAGCCCACAAGGCCGAGACTATTGAAAAGCCTGTGAGAAAAAATCCCAAGGCAAACCTTACTGTTAATGTCAAGGGTAAAAGGAACGCTCATTTGATTTCTAGGATGGCCAGGAACAAGCCTAAACCCTCTACCAAGTCAAACCCTATCGTTCTAAGTGAGGACTCCGACATATAGCATTTTCTAGTCGACGAGTACCCTTACTCGTAGGGTTTATGCCCCGAGCCACCTTACGATTTCATGACAAATCTTCCTCCCTTCCTAAGAAACGACCCTAGCTACCCTGGTATTAAATTGTCTAGTGAAACCCTCTGCGATGTGCCCAAACCCTTGCCTGCTCTTTCAAACCCCACTCAGCCATCATGTGACCAATGCGAGTTATGGTTGGAGCGATACTACATTGATGTCCCCTTACTCCAATCTAAGATTCAATCACTGGAAGATCGAATTACAGTATTAACCAATCAACGGGACCAGCTCCAAGCAGTTGATAAAAAGCAGAAGATGACAGGCTCGATCCTTTTCAAAAACGTTGAATCGGTTATGGAAGTTATCAATTCCAAATTGACATGATCAAGCCGTCTTGTTTCCATACAGGTATGGATTTTAATATCGTTCTAGTTGTGTGAATGATCGGAGTTGATATAATGAGTTAAATTCTGTTTTCGAATAGCCCTGTGTATATTTCAAAATGGCTCTGTAATGATGTGTATATCCTGTATATTGTTTCACTTTACTAAAATTAAATCAAATTCCGTTTTGAATATACGATTTGATCATCCCCAGATTCTCATTTCGATTTGGTTGATTTTCGTTTGGTTTAATTTGATCGTGTGGATGATTGAGTTAACGAAATGGACATTGTGCTTTCAATTGAATTGGTTTGGTATCTACTCTGAACAGTAAGTTTTCATGAATACGATCATGTTGGATTCGATTTCGTTATGGTTCGGATGCTCTGATTGGTAAACTATTTCAACGAGTTTGTTGGTTACGATATGCTCTGTCATATGATTTTCAAAAATCATGAATATTTCTTTGTCCGGTTTTAATTTGGGAAAAAACTACTCTGTTTTTTATAAAAACAATATGCTCATGTAAGCTGATGCAAGTAATATTCATGCCTGAATCGTGGGACAGTTTCGATTCACGATGATTATGTTAAGACTCCTTGATGTTTGATTCACGCCCCCAAAATGAATCTCCTCGACGATACCTTTCCAACGAGCTATCACACGCCTAAAACGGAGATCGTATGCAAAAGTTACGACCCCGGGAAGTTGATGCACCAACTTACCCAAACGG
>SNQJ01S0128622.1:26102-40038 GCA_010110895.2 Picea sitchensis | reverse complement strand
GCACTATTTCCTTGGCCTCCAATTTTTGCAAACCCATGAAGGAATTTTTATTTCCCAGCCTAAGTATGCTTGTGACCTTCTTTGTTGTTTTCACATGGATGATTGTAAACCATCCCCTTCTCCCTTCCAGTCTGGAGTCAAGCTTACTACCACCTATACTTCTCTTGAAGTTGATGCCACATTGTACCGTCAGTTAGTTGGTAGCCTCTTATACTTGACTCATACTCATCTTGATCTTTCCTTTATTGTTGGTCTTGTTTCTCGGTATATGAAAACACCCCATGAAAGCCATTGGAAATAATCTAAAAGGATACTTCGCTATGCCCATGGTACATTTCAGTTTGGGATACATTATAGTTTAGGGGGGAATCCTTTATTGGTTGGTTTCACTGATTCAGATTGGGTCAACGACCCTGATGATCGGAAGTCTACTACGGGTTATGTTTTCAGCCTTGGTATAGGACCTGTCACTTGGGCCTGTAAGAAACAATAGGCTATTTCACTTTCTTCAACAGAAGTAGAGTACCGAGCAGTGGCAAATGCAAGTCAGGAAGCCTTGTGGCTTCGACAAATCCTTTCAGAGTTTGGATTCGAGTATCAGCATCTGACAAGCCTTTGGTGCAACAATCAAAGTGCCATCAAGCTCGCCAAAGACCCAGTTCAACATCAGTGTAGAAAACACATAGATCTACACATGCACTTCATTAGAAAGCTCATTCATGATAAAGTTATTGAAGTGCTCTTTTTCCCTATAGAAGATCAAGTTGTAGACATTTTCACAAAGTCTCTTACAGAAGCGAAGTTTCCAAACTTCGATCTATGTTGAGAGTTCAGGAAGTTGTCATTAAGGGGGGATAGGCTCTAATGCCTCCTTCCTTATCCTATTTTGTTACCATTGTAAATCCTTCAATCCTATCCCAAGTGGTTCTTAAGTGGGGATGTTAGGATATTTAGACACTTAGGAGTTAGTTAAGATCTACTTGGTCTAATGTGTCGTTAGGTAAAAGTGTGTTTCTTAGTGTGATTCTTTAGTTTGCATTAATATGCATTTGTAGTTAGGAAATTCGACGGTCACGATATGTCCCTGGCATAGAGTGATCCAACGGTTCATACTCTCCTCGATCTTAACGGGCATTGATCCATGGATTAACACTTGATTGGTCCATGATCTCTATTTAAAGAGCATGGAGGGTCATTTGTCGATGATCGATTGTGAGAAACTCTTTTGTAAAATATCTTTGTAATATTTTTCTTTTGCATTAATAAACTGCTCCAAGTGGTCGGGTTGGATGGGGTTGTGGATGTTTCACCATAGGGGTTTTACCACGTGAAAAAATCGGTGTGTTGATCTTTGATCTGGTTATGTGAGTGGTTACTGAAGGTTTTCATCCTCTGTCGAAATACCTGTGTTGTTGAATAAATTTTAATATACATTATCCATTATAGGCCAAAGGGAGGTTGCCATGTGGTAACCTCTCATTGGCTCTCCAATTCCACATGTCAATATTTGATTGAACGAATTGTCTGCCACTTGTCAACCTGCCAATCATCCACCTGGAGGTACAATCTGCCTAGTCAGCTGTCAATTAAGTGTCATATGTCACCCTTACAATGGTGACACGTGTCACCTCTTTTTTTCCCAAGTACTTTGACCTTTGACTTTTTTCGAGGTTTGACTAGAATTTTGACCGTTCATAATGTTTTCATATGAACTTTGTTTGAGGTGAACTTTGCACCATTGGAAATTTGTTGTCGAGTTCTACCAGTGATGGTGTTTTCAGGATGATTTGAAGCATTTGAATTTTGAGCCTTTCTGAACCATTATAGACCTCTTTGGATGTTCCAGATCTTTTTGGACCTCCGTGAGAATTCTTGGATGCCCCTAGATCAGTGAGGAGTAGAATTTGTAGTTGGTTTCAGGAAACAATGGGCACCCTTCAACTAGCAAAGAATCATGGAGTCAAGATATGTGAAATGTAGTCACTCAAAGCCATTGGAATCCAGTCACAGTAAACATTGTATATGTGTATCTCCCTATACAACTGGTGGTTGTTGCGACTGATTTACCTATGAAGATTGGTATGCATGGTTGATGCACAATAAGGATACTTATACAAGAGTAGATATCCAGGACATTGTTGCACACTTTCTTGGGATGAGCAAGGAATTGAGTGTGGGGGAGATTTTTGGAGGCCTCTTAGGCCCTTGTAATAGTAATCATACATTAGACATTAGATATTAAGTAAATATATGAAGATATACGTAGTAAAGTATAAATATATAAGAGAACTTAACGAATGGTTAGTTGGAGCGGGTGCAACCACTCCAACCATCCATACAATGTATAAATACTTTTGAAGAAGGAATATGAAAGTGTATGGATATCCCTCCTCACATTTATCTCCTTCTTTCTTGGTATTATGTGTGTGTCTTGATGTTATGAATGTGTTTGTCTTGAATGTCTTCCCTAATTCTTAAGACTACAACAACATAGAATAAAAAATTATCAACTAAGCTCTTAAATCCTTCATTTTCTTCATGTTTTATAATCACACAATTGTTGATCAATGGACCTAGAAAGAAATTTAGCATATCAAAACTTAATAGATGGTAATCCACAAGAAGAGTAAATCACATCCATCAAAACTAGTACAATCTTGTCAACAAAACTAATGTCATCATAACACATACCTAATGATATCATAGATATTACCTCTCTTGAATACCCTCAAAAAATAGAATCCTTGAGGGATAACTTTAGGTTAGGGATAGTAGTATTGATAGGTAAATAATGTTGAAGGAAATTTTGTATCATTTGGGGTGGAAAACTACTGAAATTGTTATCCAAATCAATATCACTCAATGAGAATTCCCTTTTAGGAAGAAGAATATTTTTTTAAATAAATGTAGTTGTGATTGTCACCAACTCATGAGAACCGTCAATTGAAAGTATTATGTGAGTCTATGGATTATATGACCTAACATAGATTGAAACAAAATACAGGTAAGGATAAGTAGAAGGAATGATAGATTGAGCTAGGTAACCATCCCAAATAGGGACTTGATGTATTCCATCATGAAATCTATCAAAGGCCACTTGCCTAATCCTTTAAGGTGCTTCAAAGGAGGTGCTAGAATAAAAAATATCAACATCAAGGTTCCTAAGGCTCTAAGAATTCAAAGGGGTTTGTAAAAGTCTAATAGAGATGGAAGGCTTTCTATTTTGGGCCATTTAAATAAAAAATGAGTTTTTCTTATTCTTAATTTTGGACTTACCTCACCAAGTAGTAGGCTATTTTCATTGAATGCTAGATTGTCTCTGCACTTGATTTTCTCCACCCCTATCCTTTAGAACTCTCATTTGGCTAATAATGAGGATAAAATGATGAATTGTCAGGTGTAGACTTCACCTTAAAACCATTGACGATGTCCCTACAATCAAATTAAATATATCAACCACCAAATAATATAGAATGTGATTTTAAAAAATGGCAACTTCCTATTCGCACATGATTTGAATGCAAAGAAAATCCAGGTTTGACATTGTAATGGAAAGTTCCCTTTTGAATCCATGTTGAAACTAGTGGTTATCCAAGAGTTTTTTTGGAGATGACAGTCTGGTATTGGAAGCCCACCCTTTGAGATTTGAATCCTCTAGATCCTCAACATGTGCCAACAAATATAACATTTCATAGGTAGAAGACTACACTAAACCTTGATTTCTTTAGACTTAGAAAATAATGTGCACGGTTAATTTGTGATAAGATGGGATAATTCAATATTTTCAAGATTACAATTTATGTTTACTCATTGATATAAGATTTGGGATTGTTGGAGATATTACACACTCACCTAGGTAATTATTTTCCTAAAGTTGATATTCCAATGTTGAGAATGCTTCCTTAGATGAGGATATTCTCTCTAAAGAATATTCCCCTACAAAATAGGGCACTCTTGTTCATTTCAGAGTCAGTTACACTTAGTTAGACTAGTGGAAGTCACGCATGCATGGAAACCTCAGTTTTATCACTAAGAGTTGCATGTGCTTCTCTCACTTCCACATGTTCAGCTCAGTTAACTAATGATTGAATGGATCAGTTAACTAGGGATAGGTAGCAGATTACTTTGGTTTCTGTCAGTGAGTGTCTAGATCTTTCTAGATCACTGTAACACCCCAGGTTTTGAACCACCATTTTAAATAATGTATTGTTACAATCTTGAGAGGCCAGAGTGCCCAAACAATTATTAAAGGGATAGTATGCCCAAGAAATGTAATGTTTTGTTCATTATTAATAATAAATACATCGTTGGCTGCTAGACGGACAAGGACTGGAGTTATAGGGGGCTATGATTCCACAAGAGAGGGGGATTGAGGGGATAAGTGTTTATTCCTATTTTAATTACCCTTTTTGTCTAAGGGAGCGGATCGATTACGTGAGCTTCTTGGGGAAGGTCGAGAGGTTCTTGTTTCCCCACGAAATTACTTAAACCCGCCTCTAGTTTGATGGGGGGTTCGACTGATGGATTTTTCGTTGATTTCCTGTATGTCCATTCATTTCCCTCACGCACTTTCATGAACCCATTTGACCATCCATTGATCCATCCTCATCCGCGTCTTAGATTGGGAAGGGGAACCGAACTGCTAAAGATTATCCATGGGATAGTTGGTTGTAGTGGTCACTGGTGTCATCCAACTGTGACTTGAGGCCTACATGTCTGAGATGTGTTGGCCTGTGACTAGCATTGCTCACAACTGCGAGTCCTGAAAGTTCCAGTATTGAGATTATGGACCAGTTGTGTTGGAAGCCTGAATAAGGAGAAGGGTTGCGTGAGGGACTACGTGGCAGAGAAGGGTGGAGGTCCATTCTCTCGAGCGGTGCAAGCTAGGTAGAAGAGATATAGGAACTTGGATTGTTGTGAGTGTTGGGAAGCCTATGAGAGCTTGGGTGATGACTAGGTTGGGAAGCCAAGTAACACTCTGGAACTGTCCTTGTGGATTCATATCCCTAGCTTGGGGGTGATGTTGTTGTTGAGATTTGGAACACTAGTTTCTATGGTTGGGTGGAAAGTCCTTGGTCTGCATCTAGTTGGCATCATCCTTCATAAAGATAAGTGCTCTCTGTTATGGTATCATTTACATGTATATGAATTTATTTCCTTTGTGTATTTTAATTATCATCTAACTAAATCTTATATTATGCATGCTTGTTGGATATTGTTGTGCATGTCGTTAAATCTTTTATTTTATGCATCCTTATATTTCAAAAAGATATCGGTAAGAGAAAGAAGTCCAGGGGTGGGTTTGCAGGTAGCATACCCCAGCCTATGGGTGGTTGGTGATGTTACAATTTGGTATCAAAGATTCTGGTTGAAACACTGGGCCAGTTTTGTTGGTCATAGTCTCGTGGTTGAGATCAAACTCTGACCGAGAAGTTGAAAGTCTCAAGAGGAATGGAATTGTAGAATCTATGGAGGAGTTAGATCATTAGAGACCCATTGTAAGGGGTTTGAAGGATCGTGATTGTCCCCTTCAAATTCGGGAGCGATCACCACTGTAGGATCAAGAGAGATCCAGAATCGTTGGATCGGAGGACAGGTGAACAAGGGTCGTCCGATGAAAAGGAAGCAAGGGTTTAGGTCACAACAGTCAAATCCCATTGGAGAGAGAGATCAATGACCAGCAAGCATTGCAGGGAACCAAGTTGCATGGGAGTTAATTTCCCAAGGCGGTCCTGCAATCCAAACCACAATTTCACTGAGGGGTTATGTGTCAACGTTAGGAGAATTACAGGGCGAAAAATGGGTTACTCCAAATGGTCGATGCGTGCCCCTGCAAATTGAAAAGGCATGTAGTGATGTGGCATGATAATAATCGAGCGATGAACCCCTAAAGAGAAGAAGTAGCCTGGGAACCGTCGATCTGTAAGAGGACATGCGTCAAATGATCGTGTGCTCCAAATAAAACGCTCCGGGAAAAAGTGAATGAGGAGGGGGTTTGAAGTTTGAGACTTCTGAAACCCGACGACCTGAAAGGATCTCAGCCATTGATCTGTCGAGAAGCACGCGTCACCAGATCCAGGGCTTCGAATAAAAGCCAGTGGGGCTAGATAAGTTTTGAAGTTTGAGATTCCTGAAGTTCGAAGTCCTGAATAAATTGTAGTGTTCGATCTGCGAGAGACATGTGTCAGTAGATCGCGAGCTTTGGATAAAAAAAAAATTCAAAAAAAAAAGGTTTAGGTTTGATATTTCCAAAGTATCGAGTCTTGAAGTAAAACATAGCCATCAGATTAAGGAGGACACGTGGTGTAGATTTGTGAGCTCTGGGTGAATACCTGAAGTGAATCTTAGTTGTCCGATCTAGGAGGACACATGGCGACAGATTGGCCATTCTGGGAATTCAGAGTTCAAAAGAATCGGAAGTGTGCTAGTATGAAAAATCTCAAAGTCCTGAATCCTGAAGCCCTGAAGTGATGGGGCACGATGACGTCACCTAGAGGTGATGTGGACCCTGTAATTCTTGAAGTGACATGGCTTGTGAATGTCACCTGGGATGACATGGACACATGGGATGTGTGCCACATGTTAGTCAGTTTCGAGCTTTTTGAGTGTGGAAAAGTCAGTTAGAACGTGACGCATGGCACCCGCCTAATTGGACCACTTGTCTGCTCCTAGTAGTTCACCATGTGACGATAGATCGTGCAGTCCGGAGACTGGGAAATACAGAGGGGAAAGATGTTCGGTTGTGTTGGGTCAAAAATTCCCGAAGGCCAGAGTACATATCAACCGTTGATTCTAGAAGACACGCATCGAAGGATCGTCGACGTCAGGTGAAATCTCTCCGGGAGAAAGTGTAGGAGGGAAGTTTGAAACTTTCGAAGCTTGAAGATCTAAAGTGATTCACAATCACTGATCTATGGGAGGACACAAGTCGACAGATCATGAACTCCAGGTAAAATCATTTTGGGAGGAGGCAAGCGAGGAAGTTGAGACTCCCAAAGCGTGGAGTTCTGAAGCAGATCTCGATCATTGATAATGAATGAGGATGATGACCGTTGATCCGGTCCTGGCTAAACGTTCTAAACTCTCGAAGCTCTAGATATTTTTCCTCTAATCTCAGGGCCATGGTCGTGGTTATATGCAGATTGAGAGCTTAGAGAAGGATGGCTAAGGGCCAAATTAGTTATCTTCGAGACAGAAAAGTGCTAAGGAAGGATTTAGCCACGATTTATAGTCATGGTCACCTGGGAAGGTAGTTTGAAGGAAGCGCCTGCGCAGAATGAAATTTTATGTCAGCCAAGGATAACATGACATTGTTAATTTCTAGAGAATGGGGATATGATCTCCATGAACAAAAAAAATAAATAGACATGTAGCATGGTTTGGAAATTATGTTTATCATATGCATAATTCTAACAAAATGGTTGCTTGCACATTTTTCAGAATTAAGGGGTTTAAACACATCAAATCACGATGTGTATTAAGGAAATGGAAGAAGGAGAGGGAGCCTCCAATCATGATAAGGAGGTCGACGGATAGAATACCAGAGTTGGTAATGAAGAGACAGAGTCCAATAGACGCAAGGAAAAAGGAGAGCAGGAAACATTAATGGAAATGGTAAGAAGCCTGAAGATGGAAGTGCAGAGCTACAAAGAAGACAATGAGAGACTGATGAGAGAGAAAAGTCATATAAATGATCGAGTGTTGCAGAGCTTAAATCAGTTGCAGAGGAAAATGAAGAAGGGATCAAACTCAAGACAAGAGGAATAAGACAGGTGTCATGAAAGAATAAATGCTCATGGAAGAGCTCGGTATTCCATAAGTGCTAGCAAAGATCATGGACACCACTCACCTCCTTACTCAAAAATAAATTTTGATGCCTCGGATGATCCCGTAAGCAGTCCAGAGGTGTCCCATGTCATGCAACAAAGAAGGAAACAAGAGGTATATAGTTTGCAAGGAGAGCTAAGGAAGCTCAAGCCACCTTCCTTTGATGGTAAAAGAGAAAGGGAAGATGATGTCGAAGCAATGTTTCTTGGGCTCTAGAGATATTTTTAGTTGCATAACTATTCATCAAACCTGGAAGCCAGGATTGCCACCTACCATTTACATGGGAAAGTTGCAATGTGTTGGGACCAACTGAAGCAAGTGGAACATGTTAATGAAAGTAGTATACTTGGAAGCAATTCAAGAAGTACTTCCAAAAGGAGTACCTCTCAAAGCATTTATATGACAAGAAAATGTAGGATTTCTTTGAACTCGGGTTGGGAAGCATGACTATGACAGAGTACGAGGAGAATTTCTTGGGATTGTTAAAGTATGTCAAGTTCATTGGTGATGAGAAAGTGAAAATAAAGATATTTCTAAGTGGATTGCCAGCCTTTTATAAGGAAAATATCAAGTATGATGAACCCAAGACCTTGACTGAGGCCATCAAGAAGGCTAAATACATGTATGAGCAAGGCCAGGGAAGAGAATCCCTGCAAAAATCTTGGAAGGAAAAGGAGAATGAGAAGTTGGATCAGAGGAGGAAAGGATTCAAAAATTCCTTCCATAGGAATGAGCCTAATAGAAATCATCAAGATCAATATGCTAAGGGGGATTTCAAGAAACAAGATTCCTTGGGAAAAAGGGGAAGACCACCAATCCAATGTTGGGGATGCAAAGAATATCACCTATACAAGGATTGTCCACATAGAAAAGAAAGAGTGAAGACTGTGCACAACATCCAAGAGGCTACATCAATCAAATATATGGGAAGAATCTATGCATCTTTAAATGATCGACAAGTAGATTACCAGTCCAATATGATCAAGGTGGAAGGTAAGATCATAAATCAGCCTGTTGCTATTTTGATTGATTCAGGAGCAAGTCCTTGCTACATTGATCCTAAGATAGTGGATAGATTACATTTGGAGAAAATTAAACTTGTAAAAGCAAGTTTGGTTCAGTTAGCCACTAGAACCAAAAGAAGAATCCATGATATGGTCAGAAGATGTTCCATAAGTCTTAATGTCATGAATACTAGTACTGATCTAAATGCCATACCATTGGGATCTTATGATGTTCTGATTTGGATGGATTGGTTGGAAAAACATCATGTTGTCCTAGATTGTCATAACAAGACATTTACATGTCTTGATGGGAAATGGAAAACAGAGCATTGTGAAAGGAGTTCCAAGACCCATCTTTATAAGGGAGATTTCGGCCTTACAGCTGAAAAGATGTTTTAGAAAAGGATTTCAACTGTATGCAGCTCATGTGGAAGAGCTAGATAATACAAAGGGGGCAAGCCTTGAATATTTCTCGGTACTACGGGAATTTGAAGATGTATTCCAAGAAATACTCG
This sequence comes from Picea sitchensis, assembly GCA_010110895.2. Classification (NCBI taxonomy): domain Eukaryota; kingdom Viridiplantae; phylum Streptophyta; class Pinopsida; order Pinales; family Pinaceae; genus Picea; species Picea sitchensis. The sequence goes on along the minus strand of SNQJ01S0128622.1, from coordinate 30,692 downwards.
GATTGCCACCAAGAAGGGAGATAGATTTCTTGATTGATTTAGTGCCAGGAGCTGCCCTGGTGTCAAAAACACCTTATAGAATGAGCACACCAGATTTAAAATAATTACAAATGCAGTTGGAGGAATTGTTGAAGAAAGGGTACGTACATCCAAGTGTTTCACCTTGGGGAGCACAAGTACTTTTTTTCAAAAAGAAGGATGGAACCTTGAGGCTGTGTATTGACTTCAGACAATTGAACAAGTACACTATAAAGAACAAGTATCCTCTACCCTGAATTGATGACCTCTTTGATCAGCTAAGAGGAGAAAAGGTATTTTCAAAGATTGACCTGAGGGAAAGATACCATCAGGTAAGAATCAAGGAAGAAGACATTCATAAGACAACCTTTAGGACCAGGTATGGGCATTATGAATTTGTAGTGGTGTCATTTGGACTGACCAATGCACCAGCTGTCTTCATGTGCTTAATGAATGGCATATTCAGAAATTATTTGGACAAGTTTGTCATAATATTCCTGGATGACATACTTATCTATTCTAAGTCTGAAGAGGAGAATGAACATCACTTAAGACTGGTATTGCAAGTACTGAGAGAAAATCAGTTGTATGCCAAGTTGAGTAAGTGTTATTTTTATCAAAAGAAGATCCATTACTTGGGACACATTATTTTAGAGTGGGGCATAGCAGTAGATACAGAGAAGATCAAAGCCATTAGAGGATGGCCAACACCCAGAAATGTGTCAGACGTCAGATCTTTTATGGGATTAGTCGGCTACTACAGAAGGTTCATAGTAGGTTTCTCTAAGATTGTTCATCCCATCACTTCTTTGCAAAAGAAGGGAACTAAATTTGAATGGACACTCAAGTGTGAAAATAATTTTAATCTATTGAAGGAATTACTTACTAGTGCACCTGTGTTAAAGATTGTTGTCCCAAATGAAATTATTTTGGTATGTACAGACACATGTAAGGAAGGACTTGGGGGGGTCCTCACGCAAAATGGGTATGTCATTGGATATGAGTCCAGAAATCTTAAGGAACGTGAGAGGAACTATGCCACACATGACTTGGCCATTGTTCATGCCTTGAGGATGTGGATGCATTATCTCATACGGAAGAAACTTGAATTAAGAACAGACCACATTGGCCTGAAGTATCTCTTTGAACAATCGACCTTGAATTCCAGGCAAACAAGATGGATGGAATTTTTAAGTGAATATGACTTTGATATCAAGCATATCGAGGGAAAGGAGAATAAAGTTGTCGATGCACTTAGTAGGAGAGTGCATCTCATGCATGCTACTATTGTCAATATGCATCAATCAGACTTGAAGAGAATAATTTTAGATGGTCTTGTTACAGACCAGCATTACCTACAGGTAAAGGAAAACTTACAGTGAGGAGATGTACAGCAGAGAATAAAGGAGTATGCGATAAAGGAAGATGGATTACTCATGCAGAAGAATAGAATCTATGTTCCTAGTTCCGGAGAACTGAGGAATTTGGCACTGAAGGAAATGCATGGTGTTCCTTATGCTGGACATCTCGGTTACCAGAAAACAATTATAGCAGTAAGAAACCAGTTCTTTTGGCTAGGAATGAAGAAGGGTGTTGTTGATTACATCGCTCAATGTATGGAATGTTAGAAGGTGAAGGTTGAGCATAGGCACCCAGTGGGTTTGTTGCAACCATTGCCAATCCCAGAAAAGAAATGGGAAGTGATCACCATGGATTTCATCATAGGACAAATAAGCAACATTATTAAATCATGGTGGTGGTTGACAAATTAACAAAGGCTCCTCATTTTGTGCATGTGAAGACAATGCATACAACGGCTAATATTGCAGAAATTTTCATGAAGGAAATTGCTAGGTTGCATGGGATACCTAGGACAATCGTCTCGGACAGAGATACAAAGTTTACCTCCAATTTCTAGAGGGGATTGTTTAAAGGATTTGGAACAAATATAAACTTGATCACCGCATGCCATCCCTAGACAGATGGGCAAACCGAGGGAGTCAATCGAATAATTGAAGACGTGATGAGAATGTATGTGATGGATAAGCCATCTAAGTGGGAAGATTACTTACACTTGGTTGAGTTTGCATATAGTAATGGGTATCAAGCTTCATTGATAATGAGCCCATTTGAAGCCTTGTATGGTAGGAAATGCAATGCTCCAGTGAGCTGGGACAACCCAGTAGATAGAGTGGTACTTGGGCCGGAGTTGCTCAAGGACATGGAAGACCAGGTGGTCAAGATCAAGCAGAATTTAAAGGCAACTCGGGATAGACAGAAAGTTTATACAGACAAGAATAGGACAGTTAGAGAATTTAAAGTAGGGGAGCATGTACTTTTGAAAGTGAATCCCAAGAAAATCTCTTTGAAATTGGGTAGTTGTACAAAGCTGGCAGCCAGATTATGTGGTCCATTTGAAATATTGGACAGAATAGGGTCAGTTGCATACATGCTTTCATTGCCTACTTCCATGAATGTGCATAATGTATTTCATGTATCTTTACTAAAGAAATATGTACATTATCCTAACCATGTTATTGATTGGCATATGATTTAGGTAGAGATGAAGGGAGACTTCCAAGTTCATCCAGTGCAGGTATTGGACAGAAAAGTCAAAATGCTCCGGAATCGAGTTATAGAGCTGGTAAAAGTTCAGTGGACTTGCTACAGTTTTGAATATGCTACCTGGGAGCATGAAGATGCCATGTAGGAAGAGTACCCGCATCTTTTTGAATAAATTTGAGATTTTGATCTCTATTTTGTATAGGCACTGAGGATAGTTCCAAAATAAGGGGGAGGGGATGTAACACCCTAGGTTTTGAACCCCCATTTTAAATAATGTATTGTTACAATGCTGAGAGGCCAGAGTGCCTAAACAATTATTAAAGGGCCAGTATGCCCAAGAAATGTAATGTTTTGATCATTATTAATAATAAATACATCATTGGTTGCTAGACAGATAAGGACTAGAGTTATAGGGGGCTATGATTCCATAAGAGAGAGAGGGCTTGAGGGGCTAAGTGTTTATTCCTATTTTAATTACCCTTTTTGTCTAAGGGAGGGGATCGATTACATGAGATTCTTGGGGAAGGCCAGGAGGTTCTTGTTTCCCCATGAAGTTAATTAAACCCACCTTTGGTCTGATGGGGGGTTCGACTAATGTCTTGTTCGTTGATTTCCTGTACGTCCATTCATTTCCCTCATGCACTTTCAATCACCCATTTACCCATCCATTGATCCATCCTCATCTACGTTTTAGCTTGGGAAGGGGAACCGAATTGCTGAAGATTAGCCACGGGATAGTTGGTTGTAGTGGTCGCTAGTGTGATCGAGTCGTGACTTGAGGCCTGCATGTCTGAGATGCATTGGCATGTGACCAGCATTTCTCACAACTATAAGTTCTGAGAGTTCCATCATTGAGATTCTGGACCAGTTGCATTGGAGGCCCGAATAAGGAGAAGGGTTGCTAGAGGGACTACGTGGCAGAGAAGGGTGGAGGTCTATTCTCTCAAGCGGTGAAAGCTAGGTAGAAGAGAGCTCGAAACTTGGATTGTTGTGAGTGTTGGGAATCCTATGAGAGCTTGGGTGTTGATTGGGTTGGGAAGCCAAGTAACACTCTGGAACCGTCCTTGTGGATTCATAGCCCTGGCTCGGGGGTGACGTTGTTGTTGAGATTTGGAACAATAGTGTCTACCATTGGGTGGAACGTCCTTGGTCTGCAGCCAATTAGTGTCATCCTTCATAAAGAAAAGTGATCTCTGTTATGGTATCATTTACATGTATATGAATGTATTTCCCCTGTGTATTTTAATTATCATCTAACTAAATCTTAGATTATGCATGTTTGTTGGATATTGTTGTGCATGTCGTTAAATATTTTCTTTTATGCATCCTTATATTTCAAAAAGGTATTGGTAAGAGAAAGAAATCCAAGGGTGGGCTTGCAGGTAGCATACCTCGGCCTGTGGGTGGTTGGGGATGTTACAATCACTACTATGGTGCATTAGTTACTCATATAGCCTATATCTATTGTAAATTATTCACTCTTTGAGTGTGGAATACAAATTATATAAAGTATTTCATTCTTTTCTCCAACTTTTGTCTCCTTTGTCCGTTCACCATTACAAGCTATGTATGTTTCATTGTTAGCTAGATCATCTGTGCGGGTGTCTCAGAAACTCTACAAGGATTTGATATGGAAAAAAAAAAAAAAAATTATACCTTACTTCCTTTCCACATTAATGAGTCCAAAAAACTACCTTGGTTCAAATATTTCTCACTCCAAGATTAGACACAAATTTGATTACAACACATGACAAGGAACTTGCAAGGTGGATTATTTTTGCATGGGAGTGGTTGTGTTTTCCAATGCTAGTTCAAGGGTGCCTTCAACTAGGATTTCTTCCAAGTGGTATTATGGGGATACATACATTTGATAATTTATGTTCTTTACATTTGTGCCCTTTGAAATATCACTCATTGTTGGTACCTTGTTTTTCCAGTTAAAAATATTATAAACCTATGATATTTTTTCCTTAATATCTCTATTTTTGGAACCATTCTCCATCCATA
>SNQJ01S0128622.1:0-19251 GCA_010110895.2 Picea sitchensis | reverse complement strand
GATAAGGCTCGTGGTTGGGAGCAAGAAACAACTACAAACTCTCTCCTCCCTTACTTCAATTTCTCAAGGATAAAAACATATGGTTCTTAACCGACCTAAACATTGGTTATCCTTAGATTCGAGGGAGATTGGTTTGGAAGAACATAGACTCCTTTGATCTCCCTATATAATTGTGAGATGAATGGGACTCCTTTATCTCCCTTTTATGCGAAAATTTCATCTCCCTAGATAGAGACTCTGAGGACTCTCTATGCTGGTCAAAAAACCCAAAGAGTGGCTCATACTCAGTAAAATTGGGCTATAAAGCATGGCTAGAAGATAACTCAGTGATACACCCGAAATGGTGATGGAAGCCCCTGTGGAAAATTAAATCTCCTCCCAGATGTAAATTGATGCTATGGATAGCACTGAACAATAAATTTTTGACATGGGATAGTTTCCTTAGGAGAGGATGGTGCAAACCCAACAGAAGTCCTCTTTGCAAAGAAAATCAAGAAACCATTACTCATCTTTTTATCTCTTGTCACTATGTAGGGAAGGTTGTGCAGTTAATAAAAGATCAGCTAAAATCTAAGGCCATTTGGGACCAGGGCTCTGTATAAGACTGCTTCAGATCTTGGATCCAAGTCAGACCAGTATCCTTGTATGAAGGTCTCCCATGTATCATGATCTCAAACATATGGTGGGACAGAAATAGTGTTTTTTTTAAAGATAAGTTTGTCCCTCGAGAGGTCTCTGCACAAATCTCACTTAGTCAAGAAGAAGAGTTCAAGGCAGAGTTTAGGGCAAGTAAATATCGGAAAATAATCCCCCCTCCCATTGATTACACCATCCCTTAGGTTTTCTTCGATGGGGCTAGTCAAGGACACCCTCCTTCCTGCGGAGTGGGAGTGGTTCTATTCATCATTCACAGCCACTATATTCACATCAGATATGTGCCAGGGGGCGAAACAAATAACAGAGCGGAACTTATAGCACTATGGACCCTCCTGAAAGCAATGGAATTTCGCCTCTAAAGAAGTCTTTTTTTCTTTTTTGTAAGATTGTATATGTTTTTGGACAGATGGAACAAATTGTAGAAGTGTTTTGAAAAAGACATTTAAAAGCTTGTTTTGAAGTAGAAATAATAGTAGTAGGTTGTATAGCTCTGAAGAAATCCTACCAGGTTGGGCATGAAAACTGCAACATGTATATTCTCCTATAAATATAAAGTTTTTTTCTTTAAAATATATATATATATGAATTTGTTTTAATGAGAAAAAAATATAAATTATTTAATATTAATAACCATTTATCAAAACTATAATTTATATTTTCCTTTTAAAAATTTGTAAAATTATATCATTTTATGTTATATTTTAAAAGCTGATCATTTTTAACATTTATTTTTACATTTATTTTTACATCTTGAAAATATTTCCAAATTAATTATGCAAAATATATTTTTAATGTGAAGATTATGTTTGATATTGGATGTTTGACATTGGACTACTCTCGACGCAACCTTGATCATCTATCCATGTTGTCCATTGAGAAACTTGTGTCACTACTTTCTCCAAAAAATTTCAAGATAGCTTTGATGGATACAAATAAGTGTGTAGAGTACTATACCAACATTATTTTGAAAGATCATAGAATGTTCAAGTTCATAAAATAAAATTGTTATATTCACTTACATAGGTTATTGCAGGCCCAATGAGAACATCCACATATTTATCTTAAGAATAAAATCGATCTCAACATTTGAAAATCATGTATATGTTTACATGAGGCTCACAACCTTCGAGATAATTCTAAATTTTCTCGAAGTTATTAAAAATTATAAAATTTGCTAATTGGTTAAATTGTATTCTAAGCTTTTTGAATTCCAATTTCCACCCACATTACAATGATTGGTCATATGATGAAGAATGCTTATTTATATTGATTATCTATTTTATAAAGTGATCATGAGGTTCATAGTGCTTAAAGGTGTTTAGGGTGATTAAAACTCATCTTTTATGCTTCATTCACTCAAGTGGGTATTCTTTGTACTAGGATGTGCTAAATTGAATTTTGTGTAACTGTAACTTATAATGTTTTGTCCCGTTTTATGTTAAAATGAAAACTTTGTAAGACTTATCGAATTTGAATTTGTCAAAGATAGGATTCATAGCATCACATATATATGGAGTATTGGGTGTCGATTCTTGTTAGGTACCAAATCTATTAAAATAAAATAACATGAAAGCAACAGAATATATGGAACCACAAAACAAAAATAATACCTTTATTGATGAAAACAATGTTCACTTGCCTCTTTGAGGAGGAAACCTCAATAAACTTAAAGCTCTATTACATAGATTATTTTAGGGGATAATTTCACAAATGGGTTAATTTTCAATGGTTTTTCCTAAAACAAGATTTTCTAATTTTCATTTTTCCTAAAAACGATTCACCCAAAGTCCACATAATAGAATTATTTTACCTTAAAATGTAAAATGTATAGAAATATATAAAAATCCTTAGAAATTTGAATTTTTACAGGCAATATAGCCAAACATTTTACATTTGCATGTGGGACTAGTAAGATTGTGAGGTTTCTACATTTTAAAATAATTTTCCATCCTTAAAATTATCCTGCTCTGTACTATAGTCTCGACAAAGCTTTATCATGTCTCCTACTCTTATTTGTATTAATTCTATCTTCTAAAGATCATTGTAGAGGAAGATCTTTCACAAGAGCAGAAAGCTTCTATTAGGTCTTCTTACATTGACATTCATATTTATTAAATAGACATTATTAACTAATGTCATGCTTTAATACTTGGAAAATAGATTATTATACCTACATGAGGGTTAAGGAGGTTAGGTCCCTAACATTCCATCCCCTTTGAAGAAAAAAGTTGTCCTTAAGGCATGAGATGAGAAAATTGTTGCAAAAATGGTAGTTGGATTCAATTGGCATCTTCAAAAGTTGTGTCTTTCCATTGAACTAACACTTCCTTGAAAGAAGAGATTACTTGTGAGATGACCACTCTAGCACTAGTCCAAGACTTCTTATGGATACAACCAAGTAGATTCTTTACCCAAATTAGCGAAGAGTGGTTTGTGTTTGGTATAGTTCCAAGCACTTTCTTTAAGCATGAGACATGAAAAGCGAGGGATGGAGCTTATAATGACTAGAAAGAGCTATTTGGTAGGCCACGGGCCCCACTCACTCGATAATTTTATAAGGAAGATAAAATTTGGGAGCAAGTTTCTAACAATGTTAAACTTTGAGTGAAATCTTATTATAAGGTTGCAGACGAACAAATACCTAATCCTCCTTCAACAAAATGTGGTTAGGAATGACCTTGATCTTCTTGGTTCTTCGTGTTATTTTGATCCAGGACCAAATTTTATTTAAGGAGATGCAGGAGAAAGGCCTCATGGTGTAACATTTTTGTCCCAATTTTCAGATGAAAAAGCCTACAAATATGTTTCCAAAAATTTCAAGCAACTTTAGTTTATTGTCAGTCACAGGGATGATAAGCCGGTGTTGATAATACAATTGGAGTTCCACAGGCTGAACAATTCTTACCAAAGGATTCTTTGGTGAAATTTAGATCTCAATCGAGACAATAGAATCAAGCATGTCATGAATTTTGAAGATATTATCCATGAGAAATTGTTGAGCCGTTATTAGTCTTGGTGAATGGGTGTTGAATACATAATGAGCATATTTGAAATACAATCCAACTACCACCATGATGGCTGACTTATTGTCCGATTTAGGTAAACCAACAATGAAATCCATAGAAATATCCTCCAAATAGTAGAATGAGAAGTTGTTGGAGTGTTCCCGGAGCTTTGATTGTTTCTCCTTTTGTGTTGAGACATAAGCGTCAACCCACCAAAAGACAATGGGCGTCATGTTTCATACCATCCCAAAAATATAGTTTGACCCATTCATTTGTTTTGGTAAACCTTGAATGATACTTGAACGTAGATTTAGAAGCATGAAGCTTAGAAAGTATAGTTGATTTAAGTTGTGACTATTTAGTTAAATCTGGTGACCTTTGTAGTGAATCTCATCAGCATGTCAGAGTACCCTAGAGAAGTTGGAGAATGGTGTTGTAATTGTTGGATCAAGTGAGAAAGTTTGAGGTCTTACAACCATTTGTGGCGAACAACTTGGAGCGATCTAGTGATGATGAAGGAGAGGGAGAAAAGGGAACCTTATTCTTCATATTTTCTTGAAATAGAATCGACAACCACATTTTATTTTCCTTCTTTTATGATGATCTCATAATCATATCCAAGGCTTGTTCAACCATTTTTGTTTCTTTGGGATGAATTTTTTGTTCTAGAAAATACTTAAGGATTTTTTGGCGCGATGGTTTAATGAGACCTTAGGTTGATTTATTCTACTGTATTTGTGTGAACCACAGGCAACTTCGGCATGCATGCATGCAAGTGAAGTCTCAACAGAGGTATCTATTAGGGATGAAGACCAAGTTTATGGGAATGAGGAGATGGGATGCTATCATCATTTTCATTCTTAATTATCTACCTTGTGTGTTGTATTGTTTGTCCCTTTTCCATTGATTAATTAGCAAAATTTAATTATGCGGCATCATTATGATGAATATTGCAACATAAACTATTGTAGTATTCATCATTAGCTCACATCAATCATCTAATAAACAAATATAGATATAATTATGCATAAATAGAACATTCATGAACAATTGAATAAAAAGACATTCAGGCACATAATTTAATGTGGTTCACCCAAAATTTGGGCTACGTCCACGACGGTTGGCTTCTTTATTATTCTATATGCAATTCATCTGCATTGTGCACTCGACACAATAGATACATCATAACATACTTCCCCATCTTTCCTAGTCACTCTATAGTGTAACCCTCTCTGCAAAACTCTCCCTAAACCTTCATACACATAGACTCTCTCGCATTCTTAGTCTATTTTCTCAATAGCAACAACTTTCAACCTCCAGCCTTCAACAACCTATTCTGCGACCCATTACATATTTAGACATAAATTTAGGGCTCAAAACCCTATTTTCTTATCCCAAAACCACAACTCATGATAGCTCATTGTTTGGAGTGTGTTTTTCACGATCTTTACTTACTTGTTTTCTTTTACATTTCCTAGATGTTCTTCCCTTTTTTTTGTGTCTATCTACTTTTTCATGCCTAACTTATATCCTTCTTGCTTTTGCGTGTGCCCTCATTATTTGTTCTTTGAAATTCCTATCCAACGGGCTAACACTCTTGTATCTCGAAACCATTAAGCCACTTAGGCTTGTTGCATCGTTCCCCTCCATGCTTCCATGATCTTTTGGAGAGTTTCTTTTGTTGTCGCGGCTTCTTTCTTGACCTCTACTTCTTGCTCCAAAATCTCCTCGACACGGAGTAGTCAAGGTTATTGATTTCTCCTCATTGTCATGTGTTTGCTTGATTTACCGTGCTCACAACTACTAATTCCCCTATTACTCTTAGTGCTTCGTTTTGTAGTGGTACTAATCATTTTTTGGAGAATCTTTTGTTGGTACCTTATCTGTTATATTTCAGTGTATGACTGTATGCTTGCCAGAATGGTCATCATGTGCTTTCGGTTAATTGTGACATACTTATGTTCTCAAAATAACAATTCTGAGTTTTCTTATTATCCATTAATATAGCTTCCACAACCTTCATTTTTTGGATCCTCCATCAGGTTTTTCCAATTCTGCATGCTTTCCTCACATAGTTTGGCTCATTCCTCCTCCGGTCTCTTAATACTTGCTACTAAAGTCATAGTTGTTCTTTCTCTTTATGCCTTTTCCTCCGGTGGTGTCCCTAGTGTGGCTAACAATTCCAAGTATTCAATCTTGGTGTGGAAGCCTTTAATGACTTCCTTGATTGTTGGTACTTGTTCTTCAAGAGTGGATTCTACCACCATTGGCATTTCTAAAATATCCTTATAGAGTTCACGGATGGATTGTTGTATCTGCTCTGCCCGATGCTTAGCCTCATCCTCATCCTTCAATACTCTTTCGGCCTTTTCCTCAGCCTCTCTTCTCCTTCAGTATCCTTTCAATTTTTTCCACAGTCTCTCTCTTGTCCTATAAAGCAGTTGTATACTCGTGTTGTAGCTATGTCTTCTTCATCACTACCTTCTCCAACTCACTTGGCATTGAATCTGCGCAGAATTGTATCTCATGCACAATGTCGATGTGCAATCCTTGTAGTACTGTTATGGGAATCTGTGAAATGACTAAGTCTAGGTGACTTAATCATTGTACCTACTCCTGCATCTCGGGTGTGGAGAACCCAATCACATATGGTGAAATATTCAACACTTTGCGCCTTGTTTCCATCTCTGAAAAATAAGAAGTAGTGGCCCTTGCTTCCCCAGTCGGGCTTGTTGATGGTTCTTCATCGGTTCTATGCTCTAGTGTTATCCTTGTTGCTTCCAAGAGATGTTGCAATGTTTTTAACTATACCTGCACTTGTTGGTGCAGTTCTTCTTATTTGTGAGACACTTTATCAACTGTTTCTTCTACGACATCCCTGACTTGGTAGTCGAGTCTCTCGATGTCATCATATTTCAAAGTATAAATGGATATCTCTTGAGTGATTTTTTTTCTTCACTTGCGTGGGGGTTGGTCCCTTTCACTTGTCTTTCCTCTATCTCTAATTGACGTATTGTTATGCATCTTTGCATTGTTCATTTCCCTGTACATTACCATGTCTATCACCCTGTTCTTCAACATCATTATCAAGGTGCTCTGTCTCGATTCTGTTCGTAGGAACTTTCCAATCTATATCCCAATCCTTCATAATTAGTTGGATGTCTTCCTATGTGATTTTGTACATTTTTTGGACCCATTCCTCTCTTAGTTCCTTCTTCACTTGTATATATATGGTGTCGGTCTACTTTTCGAGAACAGCGTAATCCAGGTGTACGCCTCTACTAGTTTTGGTGAAATTCATGGTGTATCCTTGATGCACATCCTAATCCTTTAGATCATATAGGAAGAAATCCCACATTAATTAATGGAGCCTATATTCTTTTGTTATTAGATGTGCCAAAGTTATGTTATTTATATGACAAGTATGTCCTTATACGAGACAAGAAATGCACATCCTGTCTCTTCCCATGCTATGAATGGAATCATAATTAGCATCCATGGATAATGGAATTATGTGCCTCTATCATGTGCTTCTGCATACTCGATGAGGAATTGGTTCAATAAGAAAGGTGCTCATCTCATCGGGACCCCTTCGACACACTTCTCAGTCAAGGTTATCGCTCTCGCTAGCACTTGGTATTTTTTTCATTTCCTTGGTAACTTGCATCCCAATTCTTGCGTTGTAATCCTTACTGTTGGGTCGCATATGCTCGACACATCAGCAGGCACCCCTCTAACTATGTGAATTTTTTCCCCCATTTCCTCTGATAGATTCCTATCAGTTTTCTTGTCTGCAAACAAATGAGTTTGGATATTGTCCCTATGATGGTCAGGCTGTGATCCTTGCAATCAGGTCTATATCTATACAAATTGGCCTGTCCAGCCACAAATAACCTCCATGCACATATGTTAAGAGAAACTTAACACATTCATTCACCTCATTTCTTTGGCTGAAATGTGGGATGTCTAGTTATATTAAGTATGCATCTTTCGCTCAATACTCGGACTATACCTTTGGCCTTGGTAATATACGGTTAGGTGGTTGGATATTTTTCTAGGTTCAAGTACTAGTCTTGGCGCAAGTTCGGGGAACTTCGCCGTGTAATGTGATATCATGGATCGCACATTTTACGGAGTTGGCTCCCTCCCTAGCATGTCTTCGTCCATGATGATCCCATATGGGATGTCAGGCATCACCAATTTGTATTTGTAAGTCTTCTGCAATGTCACTAATGGGGCATCAACCTTCCTTGGCAAATTGTAATCTTGCGGAAACCTGAGCTTCGACAATGATGCTCTCAGAGTCTCCTCAATCTATGGTTATATTGTTTTCTCTCTTGCAAAGAGATTTATTTGATGCGGGTGTTGTTTCTTTGAGTGTTCATTTCTCAATAGTTACCGAGACAACTTCGCGGATACGTGGTTTTCTCGATTCATATCTGATTCTTGGCTCTCTACTACTTCGCATGCAGCTCACAGAAACAATGACCAATACATGTCAACCCTCGTGGATTTTGCACCTTGGCGGTTGTTTGTCGCGCCATTGCGAATTGAAATATCATCACCCGATGGTGTGATGAATGCTTGATTTAATGTTTCTTTATTACCATAAATTCTATTGGATTTGTACACCTTATGCGTCGGTCTATCACAATTCGTTGGTTGCTTCCATTTTATGGATCACGTGTCATCTTTGTGACTTGTCGTGCGTTGTTGCTTAGTCGTTTCCTCCTTTAATTCCTTTCGCCGTCTTGTCGATCCTTTTTACGTGAAATTTTTCTAGCTTCCCGTGCTTAATAATGTCCCTATACGGTCTGATTTCCTTCATCTATCGACACTCACTTCTTCTATGCATTTAGTCTCATTGTTACTTCATTTTTTTTATGTTTTTCCTTAGTTTTATTTTTCTTATTCCACTTTTTTGTTTCTTTTTATTTCTTTTACCTCTTATAATACACTACTATGGTACATTAGGTCTTGTGCAACTTAGATTAATTTGTAGATGGTCAATCGTCTCTATAGAGTTTCAACCAATTTCCACTGACCATTCCTCCAAGAACTTATGCATTGATGTTTCCAACTTCATAACACACCTTCATCCATGTTGAATCACATAGTGTCCTAACCAGTGCATTCGAAACTTTCCTAGATCCTGCATGAACTTACTATCTAATAGTAACACTAAATCCCCCACTTGAAACTTTTTATGTTTAATATGTCTATCATGTACCACACCTTTTCTCTTTCCTTCTAAATGTGTTGATGGAACCCTGCGACAAACCGATCTTCCTCAGGTTGTAGAAACTGTGATAGTATCTCCTCTACTGCGTCAAAGTATGAAAGATGAGTAATCAATACAACACGCAGGATAGGCACAATAAACTCCATCAACATTATTGCCTCTTTCCCATAGACCAGCCTAAAGAAGATTGTCGACAACTTTGCCTTGGTCTTGTATGCCCATAATACTGCTGGTTTTTTTAAGTCCCAATCATCCCTTCCTGCTAGCGGATATTTGTTAGAGTATTCTCCATAATTTTATTAAAATCTTATACCATCCCATTGGCTTGGTGTCGTGCTCTTTAGATGATGAATTTGAAATTCCTGGGTCAATGTTGCCAATTACAACATTATTGAGATTATTCCTTGATCAGCAGGTAGAATGTGAAGCATCAAATCGTGACTTCTACATTCTCAAATGAAACCTGCGGCGGTCTTCATGAATTGGAGTCTATGTTGGTGTTATACGCCCATCTAGATCAAAATGCTTTGTCGTAGTGATTATATACCTATATCTTGATATTCTCGTTGGTGGGTTGATCGATTCAACAAAGTCTATTTCCCATTTATCAAATGCGCGCAACATAACTTGTGGGTGAAAAGGCATCTCATCCCTCCTGGAAGGCTTCCCACCTTTGAAAAAAATCACATGCCGGTAAATATTCTTTAGCATCCTTGTGAAGTGTGGGCCATCAAATCCCTTCACACAAAATATTCTACGCTATCACTTTACATGCGTAATATTTAATACCTTCATGCGCCGAGGTATCATTGACGTAATCATGCTCTAATACATCATTATTAATATTCCATGTACCCTAACGTATAAGTTCCACCTGCAATTAATTGATAGTATGTTGCTTTAACCACTAACTATTTCTTCAATGCAACTATCATGTCTGATGGGGCCATACCTATACTTAGAAATTCCACAATTTCCGTGAAGTAATTATCCACCATATTTACTGCAAATATTTGTGCATTTGGTAAGATATCATCTAGATTCCATGTATCTTCTTCTGATAGTATGCACAATAAGTGATTTGATTCTACATTCCAACCACGTGGTTTCAAAACAGCCCCAAAATTATATTCTTTGGAACAACATCAATGCAGTATGTTCTCCTCCCAACATGACTTGTTCACCTAAGTATCTTAGGAAGAATAGTTTAACATAAATCTTAAATTGGAGACCCTATAAATAATAAACTTTTGTAGAGCATATACCATTTCCAACCCTTCTCATTCTATGAATGCGTAATTCTTTTATGCTATTGACAACTTCCTTCTTGCAAAATAAATTGGGTGATCTATGTCTCTTTCCACCACTAAGATATTATTGTGCCTAAAGATATGGATGGTGCATCTACATGAAAATGGAACTCCTTCTTCCAATATGGGAATATCAAAATCAGCTCGGACACTAATTTCTTCTTCAGTAACATCGAAGCCTTTTACGACAATCCCTCATTCCACTAGAAATTAGCTTCTTTTCTTCAACAACTTCTCCATGGGTGGTATGAGTAATTTGTGCATAACCCTTAATGAACTCTGTAATATCTTGTATGACCCGGGGTTTCTCTCAACTGTCTAACTTATATGGGTGGTTTCAAATCTAAAATCAGTGCAATATTGGTCAGATCCACTAATAAGCCTTTCTTACATACCACATGGCTAACAAAAATCCAAAGGCGCCAAAATACATTTCTTCAAATTCGGTGAAATGACATTATCTACACCTATCCAACATTAAAATGAGTACTTCTATGTGATATTTAAATATAATAAACATGGTCCAATCATCTGAGTACACTTCAAGGAACTTATGAATAAATTCATAAAATCTGCGACAATAACTCTTGAAAAAATTGCAAGTGCATTCTTTAGTCCAAAGGAAATCAGCGTGTATTGATAACTTCCCCACTTTGTTGCAAAATTATTATACGATCTTTCTGTGTGATCCTTATCACGGTGATATCTTGAGAATACATCCATGAAAGATTAGGCCTCCTGCGCCCCTACATTCTCTAGCACTTCATCTATGAAAGGTGTTGGAAATGCATCATACAAACATGCATCATTTAGCTTCCTTAATTATTTTTCAAATCTTGAAATTCCCCATGTTTTCTTATCTTGTACTATACCATTGTGCCTTATCCATTTTGATTCCTCACCGGGTTGAATTATTTCATCTTCCAACATCTTGTCTACATCTACTTTCACCTTCTCTTTATATTTCGGATTTAACCTGTAAGGTCTCTATCTCACTAGCTTATCTTTTGGTTTCAAAGGGATCTTCATTTTCTCTAACTCGCCTAGCTATCCCTTTCATTTTTGAAAACATGGTTGGGAATAGATATTGATACTCATGCAGTAAATAAGCAATCTTCTCCACAATTTCATAATTCTAGTCTCTATCTATGCAAACTTTTAGGGTTTCTTTGTCCCAATATTTGTATTATTTGGTGGTTGTGCATACACAACATGTCGAATCTTTGGTCCTTATACTATGTGTTCCCCTCGGTTCGGGTACTTGTATATTCCTTGGATCTTCCTTGTCTTGTTCTTCTTTAGCAACATTATAACATTCGAGTAATTCATGGACAACCATATAAGATCTGTGCACACTATAAATTTACTACCTCCATCAACCTTCTTTTGAAAAATATTACTTCTAATAACTTGTAAGGCTGCATCTACTAATGGATATTCATGTTCAAAGTAAATGTTACTTTGAACCTTTGAATTATTGGTCTGGTGATGTTTCTCTATGCATTTCCAGCTCTAGGAACCAATTCTTAGGAATTGTATCCAATATATGTATAAACATGTGTGTTCATTCCTTCTTTGGGATCGAACTCCATATGTTTTTTCACTACTCAACATGATTTGTTGGATCACTTACTCATATATATTGTTGTGTTATATACTCAAACTTTGTACCAAATCTTACTTGCATTAGTCTTTTACATTGTAACCAATCTTGCATTGCTTCTTTGTACAACCCACCATCTAGCTGGATTGGCTTTCAGGACAACATCTAATGCTAACAATATTTATTGTTCAGGTATCTGCAACTCAAACGCCTTTAAAAACTACATTATATCGATCAATCCATCATACTTGGGTGGATCATAACTTCTGTGTAATCTGAATTGTAAAGATTGATTTGTATGCATGCATAAGTCCCCAGTTGATGCCGATGTATTCTCTCTTGATGTTCGAGCTTCCTCTAAGTCGGCATGAGCTAATGTACCAACTTAATGCCATATGCAGTGGAGTTAACATAGTCATCGATTTGCGTAGTCATATTATACAAGTTTTCAATTTCATTCCCTTTAGATGGTTCTATATACCTCTTTCCTTATTTTGGATCCAATGGTGCAGTAACCTTAAGTATCCTACCTCAAATATCATCTCCATCCTCTTACAGTAATGATCGATTGATTGTCAAAGGCCCATTATAACCCCATTAGTGTTAGATATGGATTATTATCATCAACAATCTCAATAACTTCAAAGTATGCTACACTGCGCACTCCATATATGTTCATAGGTACTCCTTTCAATTGGTCAATTGGTACTATCTTTTGTTGGTTTGTCAATATTAACTGGATGAGAGACCATATTAACTTTGTTTTCCCCATCATTTCCCATGTTTCTTTGGTAACACATTTACATAAAAAACCAAGTCTAAAATAATGTTATCCACATCATATTATCAATCTCCACTTAGTCTAAGAACTCTCTATTGGTCCTCTTTTTTCACACTAGCTGATTCACTACCCTCTATGTAGTAGGAATTTCCTTTCTTGTGCGTAATGATCAATCATGCTGCATAGTGCACTCAACATAGTTTCATCTTTGATCAACTCTATGTATCATAAACTCTCTTATAGTGCTTACCTTCCAGTGGATTTCCCTAGTGTTATGCGATCATAGACAAGAGGTGCAAATAATGTTGATGCTACCCAATCCGGTCCTAATATTTATTTATTTTTCCCTCTAATATGTCTCATTTTCTTGTTGAGGGTCAAATGTCGACATAGGTCCTGCTTATTTCCTTACCCATTTCTCAACTTGCTTCCCTCCATTCATTGCATTGGCCCCTGTCCTATCTCTTATACGTGTAACAGTTGTTATTTTGGGTCCTTCATCATGTGTGTTTCTCAGCTGATATCTTTTATACATTATGATTTGGATTACGGTTTTGGGATCCTCTTTCACCTTATACAAGTAGTTGAGGACAATCTTATAGCATGATCCAATTCTCTACAATAGATGCATGTTGTATAGATATTTGAAGTGATCCTTGAGCTAAGCGTGTCGGTTGATTACAATTGTAACATATTATTGGTCCTCTACCTCCTCTACCAAAAATTCCCCTACCTCGACTTCTTCCAAATCCTCCTCAGTTTCCTATATTAAAACCTCTCTGATTATTATACAGTGGACCACCTCCTTCTATCGTGGGAATTTTCCTCTGAATTATATATATATATATGAAGTGTACTCTCTCATCAAATTGAATGCAAGAAAATCCTTCTCTTAAGTATTGGAGTTGACTTGCAAAGAGATTACAAAGCAGATTCCTTGGTTTACTCGTTATTCGTAGTATTGACAACGGTCGGATGATACATTTCTACATATTTCATAGTATCCTCGGTAGTGGATTCAGTGCTCCAGCTACCAAATATTGTGCAAATGTTGGTAAACCATACTAGTTCCTTCTTATCCTTCACTTTTTTTAGTTATGTCAATTGAATTGTCAAGGAAACTATAGGCATGCGGACTTGCGCCATCCCTCCACTATCCCCTATAGGATATGCTTCTATCTTCATCGCAATCTTCAAAGATTTAGGCTACGATGAAACCTTTTATTGAATCAACGGTTGGTAAATGTGTGGCAATAATACTACAATAAATCATTACGGGTGATGTTGATCGAGATTTGAAATGTCAATCTTCCATCGTCTTTAACCTTTGATCATAGTCCCAAACTGAATCATTCTACACTTGTTTTATTTCCTTCAACTCTGTAATGTAATGTGACTTATATTTTTTCTTCTTGAACTCTTTCAACAACACTTGTCTAATTTATGCTAAAGTCCTTTATTGTCTCGTAGGTGTGGTACTTTGCAATTTCATGTAACAGACTAAAACAAGGCCTCAAAATGTTGTTGTCAGCCACAATATTTACAGCCTCGTCTTGGACATTCTTCGCATCCCAAATTGTTTCAAATACAAATAGATGTTGTTTTGGGTCCTCCAAACCAACTCCTTGGAACTTAAGCGTCTGGTGTGTTCATCCTAACCCTTCAATGTTTTTTGTAGTACCTCCCCTCAAATATGTTGGTTGAATCTAAATCGACGCACTGCTTCCACTACTCTGGATACTATTACTTTGACTTTCGTTGCTGACTATGAGTGCTTTTGACAAATCCTCAAATGTTACTTCGAATCTAGGTGGCGTACACGGGTCCATGGAATCGACATAGGATCCAATTTGAGTAAAACCTAATGAATCTTCTATTATAGTATTGAACTAAGAATACTCTTCCTCTCCTTTTGTAATGGAGGTATTTCTGTGGTCGGACTATTACTTGCGAGTTCTCTCTCTCAAAATCATTAGCATGAAATCTCTAACCGACCCTGAAGAATATACTTGTACCTTCTTCCACTGCTCATTACTCCAAACTCATCTTCCTCTTCCGATGTATACCTTCTTCGGTTCTTTGCATCCTTAGTCCCTCCTTCCTTCTTCATTTCTTCCTTCGTTCTCTCATGTCCTTAGACTATCCTCTAGTCATCCCCCAATTCCCCTATTTTTGTGAATCCCCTTAGCAGTCAGACTCCATCATCATCACACACTTGTCACACAAAACAATATTTATCCAGGTACCCAATAATTTCATAAACCTTCCACGTAGACCCCTGAATAAATCACATTCTACAACACTATATGACTCGGTACAATCTACCACAAATTTTGTAATATAAGCTCCCAATATACTTTCCAACTAGAAATGAACGACGCAAGAAGTATTGTTACTTAGATAGTTCAATTGTCTTACCAACTCATGAGTCCAATTCTTTGGTGTTGCATCACTAAACCTTCTTGTTTTTTCTATTAACCTTTCTAGCCACTCGGTCAATTTTTTTGGAAATTCACCAAAGAAACTCTCATGCAGCTCTGTGAACACATAACTTTGCAACCATTGTTCATATCTCATCCGAGGGTTTCTATTCTCTTCAAGAGCAAGTATAGTTCCTTTATTTCTAGAATTCAATGATCTCTGTGATCGCCTCCAAAAAATCCCGTTAATCACAAATTTTGGGTCCCGGCAAAGAAGCCATTTGTTGGTGCATGATTGTAAGACCCTAGGTTCAATTTATTCTACCAACAAACTCTTTAGACACTAGGCATTTCGGTATCACCTGCAGGCAAGTGAAGTCATTATAGGCATCTATTGGAAATTTGTAAGACAAAGTTTCTGCAGGGATGAGAGGATGGGATCATATCATCATATTCATTCTACTTATCTACCTTGTGCACCATATTATTTATCCCTTTTCCCTTGATTAATTATTAAAATTCAATTATGCAGCATCATTGTGACACAAATTGCAAAATAAAATATTCTTCCTTAGCATTCATCATTATTATTGCATCAATCATCTAATAAGCGGATCTAGATCTAATTATGCATAAATAGAAAATTCATGAGCAGTCGCATAAAAATACATCCAGACACAAAATTTAATGTGGTTCACCCAAACTTTAGACTACGTCCACAACGGTTGGCTTATTTATTATTTTTATGCAATTCATCCTAGAACTTGTGATAGCACAGTTATACATCATGAAAAACTTCCCCATATTTCCTATCCTCTCTGCAATGCAAGCCTCTCTCATTAAAACTCTCCCTAAACCTTCAAGCATAGACTCTCTCCCATTCTCAGTCTATTCTCTCACTCTCAATTACTTTAGCTCTGCTCCAACCTAGCATTCTATTCTACCCAACCCATTACATATTCATACATATAATTTAGGCTCAAAACCCTATTCATTTATCCCAAAACCCTATGAAAACTCATGATTATGTTGATTAAGGTTGGTTTTCTTTGATTTCAACCCTTGGAGAATCCTGGTAGAGAAATTCGGTAGCACAAAGGTTTTAGGTAATGGACCAAGGTTGCTTCATATATAATGGTATTATTTTAATATATTTAAGGTAATACTATTCTATATGGATAATTTTATCATCATTCATTTTTGGTGGTATGTGGAACATCACATAACTCCTCCACAGTTTAGAGTTATGGCCATGTGAAGTTGGAGAACAGGGTTTGGAGTAATGGACCCAAGTTTGTTTTGATGGATAACGGTATGAGTTTTGATATATTTTCAAGTAATAATATTCTATATGGATAGTGTAATCATTCCATTTACGGTGGTATGTGGAATGTCACATAACTCACCGGTTTGAGAGTTATGGCCTTCTGTGAAGTTGGAGGACCCTCATATGTTGGCTTGACCCCAAAGGTCAAAGTAGTCAAAGTGGTTTAAGAGAAGAGATTTTATAGGGTAAAATAATAAAGTGAAGTGATGATCACACTACAATTCAAAGTGAATACTAGAATAAAATTGTTAAATAATAAATTTAATGGAAAGTAGAAGTGGGTTAACCTAAAATAAGGTAAATTTAATGGAGAAATTAGAAGTGGGTTAACCCTAAAATAAGGAAAGTGGGCAAAGTGACCTAGAAGATGTTTTTAAGGAAGCTACTTGGAGAGTATAAATAAGAGGCAAGGCTCTCTCATTTAAAACACACTTGAGAATATTGAATATCTATAGGTGTCTGAGGTAACCAAAGGATATCTAAGCTGAATTTCTGAGGAAAATGAAGAAAAGAAGGCTGGAATTCAAGGAAGGATAAATTCTTTTGATGGTGCTTTCTAAGGTATGTTATTTACAGGTTATCTCACCATTTTCGCTATAACTTTTTTTCTATAATGATTCAGACCATGAAATTGTTATTCCATTGAGAAAAAATATCCAAGTATCTATGGTAAAAAATTCATCTTGTGGTTCGTTTTATTTTGGAGTTACACTCTGTGGAAATTAGGGTTTGTGGCTAGTCCTAAAACTAGTCTAAAACAGGTGTTTCCAGTAAAAATGTCATAACTTCTTCATAAAAGATCCAAATTCAGTAAGACCAAATGTTTTGGTTATAGTACAGTCTTTGGTATGGTGTGTAATGGTTTCATATAGATTCAATAATTATTCTGTGCGGGGCATGCTCTACAAGGTATCTCTCTAGAATAAGCCAGAATTCAGCAAGGTATGCCATTTTTTCTATAACTTCTTTTCTGAGAGGTTCCAAGTATTAACACCTAGAGGAATTACATAAAACACACTGAAGAACATTGTGTATCAGTTTCAGATATTTTTTCATTACAGGTACAAAGTTATGATTATTTCAAGTTAGGGTTGTTGACTAATCCAAAACTAGTCATGTGAGACTAAAGAAAAGTTTGATAAAAATACTAGTATCTTGTTGTTAAAGTTAAGGAAGGTTTGCAGGCATGTGATAATATACACCAGGTCTATTACAGAGTTACAAATAATATTTGGATGATGTTATTGATGAGGGCTTTGGGTTGAGGTACATGTTGGATAGATGGTTGAGACTAGTAGTTGATCAGTTGGCACATACATGAGGTGTATAGTTGATGATGTTGGTACATATTCATGAGTAATATTTGATGAGTAGTTGACACATGATTGGTACATACTTGGTACATGGTTGTATGCAATTGTTTATGGTACAGGTTGATTACAGGTTGTTTGGTACAGGTTGTTGCATGGTTGATGCACTTGTTTATGGTACAGATTGTGCTATAGGTTGGTGCATGGTTGATGCATTTTTTTATGGTACAGGTTGATTACAGGTTGAGGTACAAGTTGATGCATGGATTAGGTTTATTGGTATAGGTTTATAGTGGTATATCTCATAGTGATAGTGTGACAGTGGTTCCATCATTCTACTTCTACTTCTGGGTGGTTGGACGGGGCAAGGACAAGTGTTTGTAGTCTGAGAACACAGGGGGTTGTAGCCTCCTTCTGGTTGTAGCCATATAATTGGGCAGTTGGAGCTTCCCTCAGGATGTAGCCTGAGAAACTAGGGGGTTGGAGCCTCTTTCCAGTTGCAGCTAGAAAACAAAGGAAGTTGGTGCTTCCAATGAATGTAATTCTTCAAGACATATAAGAAAAAGCATTCTATGGTTTTCTCCCAATTTGGGTTTCCATGTAAAACACTGGCATACTGTGTATGTGTGTGATTGTTCATTTCTTATTGCTCATTATTGGATAATAATTCTACATTAATATAACACTTGGATTATTTGGAGAAAAAAGATTATAATTACGTTATTATTGATTCACCCCCCCCTCTCAGTAATCCAACAATTGGTATCAGAGCAAGTTCCTTGAGAAATCAATTTAACCACTGAAAGGTAGATCATGGAGAATACCGACTTGTATAAAAATGGAATACCACAGTTTGATGGATAGAAGTATGTTTTTTGGAGCATAAGGATGAAGAAATATATACATGCATAGGGATTCCAAGTTTGGCAATCAATTGTAGATGGGTACATAGCACCAGCAGTTCAACCAACAAATGAAAAAGCAGTAAAACTTGATGAGAATAATTCCAAAGACACAAATTATCTTTCGAATGGTCTCAGTAATACGATATTCACTAAAGTTGCACATTGTAAATCCGCTAAAGAGATTTGGGACAAGCTTCAAAATCTTTATGAAGGATATACAAAAGTCAAAGAAGCAAAGCTTCAAACATACAGAGGTCAGTTCAAACAACTAAAAATGAAGGAAGATAAAGATATTGCATCCTACTTCTTACGAGTTGATGAAACAGTGAATGCAATCATATGATTGGGAGAAGAAATCAAAGAATCTGTAATTGTTCAAAATCTCTTCCTATGAGATTCAACCCTAAGATATCAACACTAGAATAAAGATCGGATCTAGATTCAATAAGCATGGATGAACTGCATGGAATCTTCAAAGCATATGAAATGAGAACTGAACAGGAAAATCCAAATGTAAAAGAAGCAGCCTTCAAAGCATCCAAAAGATCAAATCAAACGAAAAAGGAACAAGAAGAATATATCAGCAGCAGTGACGTCTCGAAAGATGATGAATAAGTGGCCAACTTCGTCAAAAGACTGAACAAGGGAACCAACGGTAGGTATAGAGGTAAGCTTCCTTTAATTTGTTTTA